>PVIA01001272.1:0-297300 GCA_004024845.1 Tonatia bakeri
GACTTTTTACCCAAATTTGGTTCATTGATACATCAATAAATCATACCACAATTCACCCAGGTGTGTAAATCAGAAGTCTATATCTCATCCTCAATTCTTTCTTTTTATCTCATTTCCCTCTGTCAGCAAATCCTATCAGTTAAATGTCTAAACTCCATTTTAGTTCCATTTCCTTCTCTCTGCTGCCACTATCACCTCTCTGTTCAAGCCACCATTACCTCCCTCTAGGACTGGTACAATAGCTTTCTCACTGGACTCCTGATCCCTGAACTTGAATCTATATAAGCCCTTGACCACACAATAGCCACTCTCCTTTCAAAACTATATACTTTAATGACTTTCTATTATATTAATAACAAAAAGCAAATCTATTGGTGTGACTTATTAACCTTACATAAACTGCCCTGCTTACCTCTCTGGCTTCACCTCACCCCACTCTCTGTATCTTACTCTGTCACACTGGCATGTTTTTTCAAGCCCATGCCGTCCTTGGGGCTTGCCCTGACTCTCTCCACGGCAGCTTCATTCTTCCTCACTGGATCTTTGCTCCAGTGTCACCGCTGCAGTGCCCATCCTTGAACACTCTATCCACAGTATTTATTTGGATATTTTTTTCTGTATTATATCTACCTTCCTACTTATTTCATATATTTTTAATAATCTATAAGGATTTTATGTTTTGATTATCTTATTTTGTTTATTACATATTCCCTCCTCAAAATGTAGGTTCTCCGAGGGCAGTAAGCGTGTTTATACTGGGTTGGCCCAAAAGTTCATTTGTTATTTTCCATATGATGGCTCTAGTAGCGCTTAGTTGTCTTTAACTTCATTAAGATAATTTTGTTAGATTGTATTGTGATAGCTGTCATATCAGCATGCATTAAAAAAACTATCAAAATTGGTGAATTTTTGTGAAGCCATTTTAACATTTGAAGGTGGAAGAAAATATGCAACATTTTTGGCATATTATGCTTTATTATTTCAAGAAAGGTAACAATGCAACTGAAACACACAAAAAAACACTTATGAGGTATATGGGAAAGGTGCTGTGAGTGATCAAACATGTCAAAAGTGGTTTGTGAAGTCTTGTGCAGGAGATTTCTCACTGGATAGTGCTCCAAGGTTGTGTAGACCAGTTGAAATTGATAGCGATCAAATAGAGACATTAATTGAGAACAATCAGTATTGTATCATGCAGGAGATGGCTGACATAGTCAAAATATCCAAATCAGTAAGTCTATTGGTGAAAATGAAAATGTGTCTTTTATTTTATGGAAGAGTCCATATGGACTTTTTGGTCAGCCCAACACAATGTACTCTTCAACCCTATGAAGAATTTCCTGGAATATAGCGAATGAGGATACTTACTTAGCCATTATAACCTTACTTTATTCATCATCTGAGAAGAAGGAAAAATACCTCCTAGTAGAAAAGTTAAGTAAGATAATGTAGGTATTACCCCAGGATCTGAAACATAGCAGATACCCCAGGAATACTGCAAACAAATAAACAAACAAAAAAATCCAAAAGCAGGAAGCTACATCAACATCAGTGAAACATGGTATCCATAGATACTGGGATTATCCAATAATGCTACATGTCACAGCTTGCAAACTATGGGTAAGAAAGACTTTTACACATAGATAGACCTGGAGAGCATCATGCTAAGTGAAATAAATCAGTCAGGGAAAGAAAAGTACCATATAATTTCACTAATATGTGGAATCTAATAAACAAAATTAATGTATGAAATAGAAACAAGCTCATAGATACAGAGAATAGACCGACACTTGTCAGAAGAGATGGAGATTGCAGGGTTGAGTGAAAATATGAAGGGATTAAGCAAAAAAGAAAATAGCCCCTCAGAGACACAGACTACAGTGCAGTGATTAGCAGAGGGAAGAGGAGTGGGGAGAGGTATAAGAGAGTGTATGGGGGATAAACAGTGATGGAAGGAGACTTGACTTGGGGTGGTGGACGTACAATACAATATACAGATGATGTATTATAGAAGTGGGCTTCTGAAACCTACATAATTTTAAGCAAAGTCACCCCAATACATTCAATAAAAAATAAAATAAAATAATTTTTTTACACTTTTAAGTGGTTAGTAAAAGAAAATTTCATGACACACGATTATGTGACATACAAACTTCAGTGCTTATAAATTTTTCTGTTTTTTTTAACACAGATATGTTTACATAGACAGGTTTTATTTGCATATTGTCTACAGCTACTTTCTTGCTCCAAAAGTGGAGTTGTGTAGTTGTGTGAGAAACCCTACGGTCAAGACCAGGTTGTCATCTGAGAAAAGATTATGTCAACTCATACCTATTTCTCTGTAATATATATCACTTTATCCTCATTTTGTTGATATAGAAACTGAACTTAGCAAATGAAATCTGAGCTTTAGTCCAATGCTAGTGCCCGATCTGTCTTTCTATGTCATTTAATTTTATTTTTACAGCAACCATATGAGATAACATTATTAAAAGGTCACATAGCTCATAAAACACAGAGCCAGAATTCGACTTCTGAACTTTCTGACTCCAAGGCCTTTTCTTGTTTCCTTATATTACTACTGATTCTTTCATGATTGCCTGGAAGTAAGTGATTATTTTTCCCATTCATAGATATGAATACAAGTTTTTTACCTGCTAATAGTTAACACTTCTGACATTCTTGGCAGTTTAACTCGATGCTCTAAGAATATCATTAAATATCTTGAGGTGGTATGAAGGAGCCAATCATTGCAGGTTACACATCTGATAAGTATATGGAAGGCCCTAAACAGCATCTTTAGAGCACAACGCAATGAATGCATGACTCAGTCAACCTGCCTTAAGAAGCTTGATCATCTATGGCTTTCACTGGTTTAAAAAATAAAAGCTGACATCTGTGTCTACTACTTGGACAGCATGACTTCCAAAGGCTCATATAATCAAGCAATAGAAAATGGCTTTGAAATATCAGTTGATCTGCTGGAAGCTAAGGAACTCGAATACCTAACCTTTCCTCCTCCCCCTTCCCACTCGATTGAAATCATTTGGGTGAAGCTTTTCTGCCCTTCCTCCCCTTGTTCAGCCCACAGATCCATAGGCGCTATATCTTCTATGCTTCCTAGGTTCCATGTGCAGGCCTGTGTCCACCACAGCATATAGTGAGGATGTGTTTGTCTTCATAACCATCTCCTTTACTCACTCTTTGAAGGTTAATACATCTTTTATCCATCTCTGTAATTTGTACATATAAATGCCTAATGTTTAATGCCTTAAAATGCAGTTTTTTAGTGTAAGCTACCCCAATAATAACCTAAAGTAACAATGTTTTCAACATTAAAACATCTTATAACAACTTAATTTTATCAGGTTACAGTTAAACATAGCAAATCAAAACAGACTATCAGCAGAGATGAGCTGAGCAATACTATAAAGACAAAATGAAAGCCTGATGCTAGACAGATCTTATGGGTTGAACTGTGTTCCCTCAAAGAACATACGTTGAAGTCTTAACCCCCATTGCCTCAGAATGTGACCTTATTTGGAAGTCGGGTCATTACACATGTAATTAGTTAAACTGAGGTCATTATGGAGAAGGGTGGGCCTCTAACCCAATATGAGTGGTATCCTTATCAGAAGACAGCCAAGTAAAGATGAAGACACACACAGAGAATGCCATCTAACAACGACGGCAGAGATGGGAGATATACTGCTGAAAGCAAAGGAATTTGAAAAATTTCCAGCAAAACTACCAAAAGCTAGAAGGAGGAAAAGATTCCCCTTTACCTTTTAGAGGGACTATGCCCTTGCCAACACCTTGATTCTGGACTTCTAGCCTCCCTGACTGTGTGACAATACATTTCTATTCTTTTAAACCATCTTATTTGTTGTACTTTGTTACACAGCCCTAGAAATCTAATAAAAGTAGGAACGAATAACCAGGAAAACAAAAGAAACTAGGAGAACAAGCCAGGCTACGATGCAGCTTATGTTGAATGATGTTAACACTAATAATATGGCCGTCATTGTTGGAGAACTTCCAACATAACTATTTTACATACTTTACATCATTTAACTGTCACAGTAGTCCCATGGGGTTGGTATTGCCAATGGTGTATAGGTAAATTTTGACAACTGACTCTTGAGGGGAAAAAGGGAAGCCCTGATTTGCACATTGCCAATTTGTATGGCATAACTGTTCCCACCATGGCCCATTAGTGACATCAACCAATTCACAAAATTCTCACTCTTAAAAGTCAGTGTGAGTTGGCACCATCACATCACTGAATATTATTAACTCCATTTAACTGATGAATAAACTAAGTTTGGTATGATGATATAACTTGTCCTTGAACATCAGAGTGTCCAAGGGGACAGCCTAGTGGGAAGTGACATAAAAGGTTCTGCTAAATCACAGAGTCAGCCACAGACCATGACAATCATAAAATTTTGTGTTGAGGGGCTCTCCTGATCCTATTCTCAGCAGCATCATTTTCATCTCAAACACTGTTATAACACCATGAATGTACTTAGCAAAGTACATTTTGCTCTTCTGTACAATACATACAGAAAACAGAATAGGAAATAAAGATCTATTGCTGAACAACAGCACTACACTAGAATCGGCAGGGTCTGGCAAAGTCAAGGAGAATCAGCTTCAGTGCTCTGGCAAGACATCTACTCTGTCTCAATTTTCTTATTCTGTCTTCACCAACTTCCTAGAGTTGGCAGCATTTTCCTTCACCGAACCCTGGCACTGCTCCATCTCAGAGCAGACACCACTCTAGAATATCAGTGCAATCGCGTCCTGTGCGACTTCTCATATGTGGTTCCTGCCACACATTGGACCGTTGAGAGCTGGGGTATGTTGCAGTGAGTTGGACCAGACAGTGAGCTCAGTAATCAGAAAGTCCATTATCCCATCTACCCTGACATGTATACATTAACACAGCTTCAAGAAAATTCCCAAGACCTCCTGCCATCCAGTAGTAGTACTTCCTCAGCAACTCCTTTCAACTGTCATAAAATTTCTGTAACAACCATTGATCCTTGATTTGGCATTGAATCTGTACCTTAGGGAGCAGAACATTCTGATACATAATAAAATAAAATCTTCTATTGGATGCCACTATTGGCTAGTTTAAAACTTACTACTACAGCATCAAATGAACTAATTCTAACTTAGTGAGGTGTGTTTGAAACAAAAACCAAGTAAGTAATTTCTAGAATGCACTATTTCTTTTTCTTTCAGTACAAAGTCTGATTTAGGACTTAACAGGTATTTGCAAAATTTATTAGAATCTTTGAATTATCCATTATGATATTTCATTTCTAAGTTTGATGATAAAAGTAATATAAGTACCTAGAAGATCAGTGTGTATGTTACTACATGTGGCTAAATTTCCATTCAGACAAGATTTGTCAGCAGATCTTGAAGAAACCCTATGAAAATCACTGGCAGAGTAAATGAATTCAAAGCATTTAAGTTTTCATAGGCAGCCAAAATGCAAATTTCTGACTTCTTCTGACAGAGAGTAAGATGTCTGGGTTGTCAATGACAATTAGATGGAGAAGAAGACCTCTGAACTGTAGGGCCGTCAAAGGGGATAGGGAAGCAGGGTTCACAGGTTTACTGAAGTTTGTACAGAGAGGTCAAGTGACAGATTCCCCAACCACATGAACTAACAGGGAAAATATGATAACCTGATTTGTCATTTGCTGTGATCCCTCTCTCGTGCAGCAAGCACATGCGTGGGAACCTATGAAGGTAAGTGGTGCTGGGTTCCACCAGCTGGACCTGCAGGGCTTGCCCTGGGATCTGGGGCAGGAGGCGTGCGTCTCTCACAGACACACCAGAATGTTCACTGCAGACGATCCCTGTCTTTCCTAGCAGTCTTATTTGCAAATAAATGCATGCCTTTGTTAGTTTTCCCTTCTTTGTGCCCCTTCTTACAGTATGTCTGTTCCATTCCTCTTTGCAGAGCCAACACTATGGAGCCATGGTCCCTGAGTACATGAAGAAATGAAGCTTTCCAATAACAGTAATCTTGATGAGAACTTCACTTTTACCCTTCATGGGGATAATTTCCTTCTTTCTTCCAAAATGCCAGTAGCTATTCTTCATTAAGTTAGGAATTATGCATCATCATATTTTGTCCTCACAACCAACCTATGTGACAGATATACATTCCCAGCCTCAATTTTATGAATAAGCTAAAGTTTGTGCTTATAGAACTCTCTGCATTATTTATTCTATAATTAACAACCGGATTTGAGCATCATTTTAAGGGCCTTGACTCTAGAATCAAAGTACACCTTTGTCCCTACCTAACATATGACTTTGGACAAGTTAACTCTCTCATACCTCATCTTTCTAATCTGTAAATATGGAAAGTTTACCCATCTCCTCTGTGTTTTATTCACTAAAAGAAATAATGTATATAAAACACTTATAAGACTTCCCTGTTACTGGTGCAAAGTAAGTGTTAATACATGGAGTTATTCTCTATTTAATGTCACCATTTTCTCCATTAAAACAATTTCCCATTTCTTTTTGTAGTAGTCTTTCCTCTAATTAAATAGTAGGGAGGGAATTTCTTACTTATCAGTGCTCTGTGTGTTGGTGGAGGAATTGAACACTATATTTGTGAAAATTCACAAAAAATTACTCTCAACAATACAATAGCCAGAAAAGGGAGTCAGAAAGACATTAACCTTCAGGCCCTTACAGAAGAATTCACCCTCATTTTTGAAATTGGGGCAGGGCACCTGAAATAATTCAACTCTCCTTATTTTCAGAAACAAGCAATTCCAGTGTCTATAAGACATTGCCCACAGCAAGTAGCGAGGTGTACAATGATCACACAGGAAGAGCAATTGGCCTTTGTCTGAGAGGAACAGGTTGCCACCCTGGATTAAGCTGGTTCTACAGGTTCATGGTTTCACCAGGATTAGTTCATTGTTTATGTCCTTGTTGCTCTAAAAGTACCCAGTAACATATAACATTTAAAAATAGTATGAGATACTTGAGGACTGGCTTCTTTGTGCATTTGTGAGTAGTTTGATCTGCCTAGGAAAAGCATCTTTTTGCTCTGAGAAAAATGCATCCTGGGTCAGGCTTTGCATAACTTTCAGCTTCAACCAAACCACCTTAAAAAAGACAATCCAAGTTTTATTCTTGTACAAAAGCAAATGTTCATGGGCGAAGAAGGGGGTGTTGTGAGAAGACAGATGATGACCGGAATGCTTGGGATGGCGGTGGCATCTCACTGAGCTGCCTGGGATCATGGCCTCCATTCCTGGACATCTGCCCACACATCCCCTGATTTCGCCTCATTCTTTTTATTGGATGTCATCTTAACCGGGAGACAGATCTTGATTTGCTCTATAAAATGTATCTGGTCTGAGTTGTCCCTGCCAGGAACCAGTGTTTCCATTTTGTTTTTGAACTTATTGGATCTCTTATTGTATTTTCTTTTCCAGGATTATCCCAATTTGACATATCAAGAATTCTCATTTGACATTTTGACCAAAGAGGGAGCATTTGAACAGTTTGGTCCAGCTGTCTACAAAGTTATGCTCAGTCCCCATTAAAGCCTGCCAGCAATTCATATGCTTTCAAATCATGTTTATCCTGGGACCATATGGAAAGAGCTATGTGTGTATATGGAAATATTTTGTCTTTTGCCTTTGTTTAAGGTACTGTAAATGCTCACTACAAACCCACATTTGGGAAAATAAACACTATTGATGCTGTCTTTGACAGGGCACTTACTCTCTCACATTAAAAATATCTTTTAAAGGATACTAAAATAAATGCTCATTTGGCATTTTCAGAAAGGTTATTATGGCCATGTGAGATTTCCTTGGCACTGCCAGTCAATTAATCTTAATTCTCTTTACCAGTTAATGAGGTCACCTTGAAGGACATCGGATTTAAATGAGTCATAGCTCATCAGATGTTCACTTTTATTGCTTCTTGATCAAATACATAGTTTCTGTGACTTACGCATGACTCAACTGCCAATTTCTCTCTTGCCTCACTTGCTTTACAAAAGCCAAAGCTGATACAGTTTTATCTCTCCTTAGTTGACGGAAGAGCTGTGTTGTTTGAACAGCAACCGGCCACGAGCTGTTGAGTTTTGGATGCCCTCCCTGAGGTCAGGTCTCATAATTTTTAAAAAGTTTATCAGCAGGGGTTGGAGTGGTGGAAGTTGGAAAAGGGGATGCAATTCACAAGTGACTTGCTTCCCCTGAAAGTGACTGTTCATTTGTTTTGAGAAAGTTACCCAAACCAGCACATTACATATTCAAATAAAAAATTTTTAAAGCACTTTTATTATGGAGGGGAGAATAAAGATGTTTTAGAATGAGGAGCTTATTGTGCTCTTTGGAAAGGAAAATTATTCTATGTAGTTGAGAGGGAACCATCCAGAGTGGTGAGACTTGACTTTCTGCAGTATAGCAGTAGAGTGTGGAGGCAGGGGTAAGAATGTTTTCTGAGTATAAATCCATAGATCACAAGTATGACTGCAGCTAAGAATCACCTGGGGTTTATAAAACACCTCACAGCCCAGGTCCCACCTTTGGTGGCTGGGAACTCTTGAGTCTGAGTGGGTGTGAGAATCTAGAAATACAGATGCTAAAAGGTTAGGGGAAATAGCCAGCCTGAGGAAGCTCTGCTGAGTCAGGAAAAATGTAGTTAAGAGCTTCCTGCATGAAATGCACATGCATCCATGAAAACAGCCCGTGAGGTAAGAGCCAGCACCTTAAATGAATCCCCATCAACTCCAAACCATTAGCAGCTGCAGGTGAAAGAGACAGCAAAACCAGGAGGAGGCAGGATGTCATCTACTGTATATCACCTCATTCCTCACCCACCTCAGGCTTTCAAGCCAAATGTGACCCTGAGCTGGGAGAAGGGAGGGGCTTTCCACTTGATAAAAACTGAAATGAGCATATTAAAATGAGACTTAGTAAAATGAGATTGTTCAGGTGACTGAAAGGAACCAGAATAGCCAAGGAGCTCTCTGAAATGTCATCTGTGAGAGAGTATGATGACTAGGACGTTAGACAGTAGACCAGAGTTATTACCTCATTTCCTTTTCCATGGAACACACAGGAAAAATGTCTGTCTTCATTTCAGGATACATCGGGACTTCTCTGAGTGCCAACTAGATACACGTAGAATTCGGGAAATGGTGCTATTGTCTCACCAAAGCAAGCAAAACCCAACCGATGTTTGGCTGCATTGAAATCGGAGTATCACTGAATACGACTTTAAGAAAATTCCCTGGTGAGAATAGACACATTGGAAGCCAAAAGAAGCCTTAAGGCACTGGGGAAAGTACTGATGGAAGCCATGATAAGAAACAGACACCAAGGATCAAAAAAATAAATAAATAAAATAACCAACTACATAAATAAATGTGATGGTTGGTCAAAGACAAAACACCCATGCTCTGTTCTCTTTTTTTTCCAGGGGATTCTGGCTGAGATGAAAGGGGAGGGGGGCGGTCAGGGTTATTTGCCCACAGATGCATGTGTTTAGTTCAGTGATATTATTTTGTTTTTTTTTAAAAAGTGACTATTATATTCTACAATTTTGAAATATACAGTTAATTTCCAGTTTTTGTTTTTAAGACAAATAACTTGATTTTGATTTGAAACATGAAAAACTTAATATAATTTTTTCCCTTAGCATTTGCAATTGAGGGTAGTTTATTTTGATTTTCATTTCTGTCCCTGATGTGGCTACTCAGAAGGTCTTTGGAATGTCGAGAATGGGGAAAAGTAACCTTTGTAAAATGAGATGAAATCAATAGTAATGTCATAGACAATTTCATATGCTGGGTTAATTTTTTTAAGGTTGATTTATAACCAAAGGCTGCAATCTGGAGAAGCCCAGGAAATTAGGGTCATCACATCATTCAAAAATTTTCCATTTCTTTGAGTGTGGGAGAAGATGACAGGGGCCCAGAAGTGGCAGATAAAATAGTTCCAGAAAAAGAGATGAATGTTTTTCCTTCCAATACTGCCAGCCTCTCCTGGTCCTTTGTAATGACACTGTGGATTATAATTTCAGGCGAACAATGAACAGTAGCAGCTAAAACATACCCAAAAGATGTAGTGATGGGGTTGGGACAAGGAAATCGAGTGGCAGAAGACATTTGGGCTAAACAACACCCCCTTCCATGCCCCCCCCATCCTAAAGAGAAATATGCCATACGTTTCAAAGCCCTTTTTGTTTTGTGGAATTCCAAATATTTCCTCCTGCTCCCCAGGGTGTCCACATTATTATTACTGTATTAACATTATTTACATTTCATGACTTTTTGTTTTGCCCTCCTTGAAGCTCAAGGTGATTTAGTAACTTTAAATTAGCCAAACCAATAATCTAAAATGCCAACAGGAAGACCTGGCTACTCTGCTGTTCCTAGTTCCTGAGGAAGTGTGTATGCATAGACCATTTTAATTTTTTTATTATGGAAGTTTAGAGGACTGGGGAAATGGCAAGGGTCTTTCAGTCCTTTATGGTTTGGGTTCTAGCAATGCTGTTGGCCCATATTGTGGTTCTGACTGACATTGAGACTATGTATAGAAAACTGTCTCCTCCTCTGGGGTCTCAGTGAGCTGTCAGCATAGTGTAACCAGTAGTCCCAGCTTTATCGTGAGACAGGGCAGTGTTATCATGTCTTCCCACCATTATGCCGACAGAGGTGCTTAGAGTGGTGGGAAGGGTGACAGACAGGACTCAGGGAACCTGGCTGTGATTCCTCTCCAAGGTGGGACCCCAACTCTGTGGGCATGGGGTTCCAACTTTCTCGTTAGTATTTTTATAATGGGTGACAATGACCAAGTTGGATAAATATCCATTCAGTTTTCCAGTGATTCTGATAGCTGCTTGAGACAACAAAAATATTCCTGGAAAGTGCTCTCTTCCCTTTCTCCCCACCCCTTTCTCATGCCTGGCCTCGTCTTAGGAAACATCTTGTTATTAGAGAACTTGTATTTTACTCATCTGGTATGCCTAGTCAGGGCTGAAAACACAGAAAATCACCACCATTTTAATCTACTCAGGAAGGAGCCAGGGAAAGAACTTTGGTCAAAGGAAGAAATGACAGGCTTGAATCAGGTTTGGGAATAAACTGTGCTCTCCCATTTGGCTTTGACAAATTTTATCCCAGAAATAGTTCTCTCACTATTTCTCACACTTTTCAGAGCTGGTAGAGATGAAAGAACATGATTAATTAGCACTCTCCTAAAACAAAAATGACATCAGAATGTTTATGCTGGCCTTCGGTTGGGTCAGCTCCTTGTCCTTGTTAAGGACCAAACCCATATCCCTGAAGAGTCACTTTACAAATACACAGCAAGAGTCCACAAGGGACTGAGTTGAATTTACTGGCCTCTTAGAACAAGAGAAATGATCTGATTCTTCCTACTGGTGACTCAGCACTACTCTCTTCACACAGGTAGGAAAAGCTTACTCAAGACACACAGAAGCCTAAGAAAACTCAGAGAATTAGAGGCTCTATTGCAGTCTATCATTACCTAATAAGATCTTAAATCTCAATTTAAAAAAAATTAAGTGAAGAAACTCATTAGACAAACACATTAGGTTAACAGACAAATGTTTAACATGTTAGGTTAAATATATTACTTTCATGCCCTAAGATTTCTCTGGGAACATGGAGTCAATACTTATTTTGAAAATCTAGTTTGCACCATTAATGGGTATTTTTTCTTACATATACATATTTTTTTTTCAAATATACCAGCAACGTTATTTGAACTAACAATAATGAAAATGTTTCATCAATGATCTGGAAGAGTATTCAAGAAAATTTCATATTCCTAGGAAGAAATGCATTCTAAAATAAAATCAAATGTATGCTTAAGATCTTTTTGTGTTAGCTTCTTTAAAATGTTACAGTACATATTGTTTCCAAATATATTTGATGTGTTCCAATTTGTTTTCTTCTGTTTTCTATTTGTAAAAAAATGTAGAAGAAAGAGATAAAACCAAGAAAAAGAAATTTCAAATGCAACAGAAAAACTACCTAGGAGATCTTTTAGGTAAAACTTATCCTTAAACTGTTAAGTATGATCCATCCTAATCAAATAATGTTTAACAGTAATCGCATCTCTGTTTTTCAGAAATTTTTGTGCTTGGAAACTTCAAGGGAAAAACCCCTTTTTATTTCTTGAGTTGAGCAATTCAACAGGAAACGGAGATTTCAGTCACTAGAAAAGCACTTTTTTTTTTCTGACACAAATTTTGCCTTTGTGCCTTGATGGACAGCAATCCCACTGTCTATAAACAATTCCGGTTGCTCCAAATCACCGTTTGGTTCCCCCATCTGACATTTAAACATGGAGTGCTTTTGCGCTCAATAAAATTCCTTTTCATTTCGCCCTAGGTTGCCATGTCTCTTCAAACAGAGACAGAAAAGCCATGGTCTGTGTCAGACAGATTTTAATTTTCAGTCCTCATCCATTCGGAGGAACTAGACACAGCAAACAGAGTCTACCCCAAAACCTAGCAACCCGGGGTTTAAACAGCCAATGCATCTGAGTACCGGGCTGGGGGCCTGGACCTGTTCACACATGAATAAAGAAGATTAAGATTTCCTTTCAAAGACGGGAGGCCTTTGTGACAGCCAGTGTCAACAGCTCGGTCTGCCTTCAATGCGAAGCAGTCTTCTCGCTCAGATTCCCACAGGGAGGTCCTGCTGATTAGCATGCTCCATGCTGCTGCGCATGTCACTGTTTAATTGAAGAATAAGGGTGTAGAGTTTTGCAAACTCTTACTTATCCACAAAGAAAGAATAACTTACAGGAATTGTTGAAAGAAAATACCAGTGAACATGAACACCCACGGGGAGCATTTAAAAGTGAAGAACAGAGCAGGGACATAAGGCATAGCAGTGATTTCTCTTATCTGATTGTGGAGACGTTAACAAAAGCTTTGTAGTCAAAATACATGTTTTGATGTCACAAAAATCAGTTCTATTCCTAGAGGAAAAAACACATAAATTTTCTTCCCAAATAGAGTTATAAAGTTGAACCAGAGAATATGCATTGAACCTGAAAACTTTTGACAGATTAATACCCTTTGCCTTAGTAAATAGTACAGGGGTAAATCCTTATCAACAGATAACATTGAAATTTTAAATATGCACATAGGCACTGGATAATGCGAGTTTAATGACACATTACAAATCCTTGATATGAGCTAAAAAAGAAAAAATATCATGTCTATAAATACCAGTTTCAACAATTTATTATCCCACTCAGTGACAATTTCAAACACTCAAACATGTTAAAGGCAATTTCTGCTTTGAAATTACATGCTCATATTAATTTACATGTACTGAATTATTTTGGGATGAGTTTCAATAGCTGAGTTATGCCTATTTACAAGAACAGAGCTGTTTTTTGATTATGTGAAAAATGTTTATGCAGTTTAATGTCAACTGTTTATTTTTTCAAAGCTGGGTAAGAATGTAAAACTAAAAATGCGCTGCCCACATCTCTTGATGCCGTGTTTCCTCACCCATGGCACGTGCCCAATGACTTACTTTTTCCAGTGATGGTGAAAGGTTCACACTCATCTGTTTTCATTTACTTGTTAAACATTCACTTTTTGAGCACCTACTGTTTGCAAGGGATCTGGGTACAAACTAGGAATAGAACTGTGGTGTTCTGAAGCCAGATCCCGCAGATCTGTGAGGTTCAACTGCATGCAGCTCTTCCCAACTCTGTGTTTGGTGCTATCATGTTGGTGACTGGAAACTGGCTGTGGTGGGAGTATTTACATCGGAACAACTGGCCACACTACAAATCAGGGCTTGTTTTTACAGAGTCAGCTGTCAACCATTTACTAGCACGTCACTAGATAGAGGAGTGAGTAAATCTGATAAGGTTCTTGTCTTCCTAGGTCTTCCAGCAAACCGTGTACTAGAGATAATGATGCGCTTGCAGTGAGAGACTAGGGAGAAACTACAAAAGGACTGAGTTTAAAGTTTTGCTAAGTGGGATTTCAGCAGAGTTGATTTACAGGAAGAATGTCTGTAGGCCAGAATCGGACCCAGACAAAATGGCAGAGGAGTAGGTGACTGTCAATGTTGTTTCATTTGAGTGGCTGTTACTAGGGCCCCATTACCAAAATAGAAGCCCCACCACCCACCACTCCACCATTATAGCTGATTCTTTTGGACCTTCATGATGTACTCATAATTAGAAGTAGTCTCTACTTTCAGATATACATGTCCTCTGAAAAACCACAGCTTTAAGTGGGATTTTAATTCAAATACAAACATAATCTGCCTATCAAAACTACCACTTTCTGCATGGAAACAGAGTTTTTGTATCTCCATTGATTTATGCCTCCCAAAACCCACCTATTACTAATTTTTTTTCTGAAATGTAAGTATACATTAATTGAAATCAATTGTGGAAAAAACATCACATATGATATCACAAAAAATGACTTTTATTTGGTGATAATAAAAAATTTCTGAGACTTTCAGCCAAGATGGAGGTGTAGGTAGACACACTGCCTCCTAGCATAGCCAAGCTAGGGACAACAACAATTTCTTTTTTAAAGATTTTATTTATTTATTTTTAGAGAGGGAAGGGGGAGAGAGAGAGAGAGAGAGAGAGAGAGAATGAGAGAGAGAGAGAGAGAAACATCAATGTGCGGTTGCTGGGGGCCATGGCCTGAAACCCAGGCATGTGCCCTGACTGGGAATCGAACCTGTGACGCTTTGGTTCACAGCCTGCACTCAATCCACTGAGCTATGCCAGCCAGGGGGGACAACAACAATTTAGAAACAGAATAACAACCAGAACTGACAGAAAATTGAACCGTATGGAAGTTGGACAATCAAGAAGTTAAAATAGACTCATTCATCCAGACCTGTAGGAGGGGCGGAGCCGGGCAGCCGGGCAGAGAGGGGTCAAGGCACAAAGAGCAGTGAGAGCCACCACAACTGTGGTGAGTGGCACCCAGGGTGCACAAGACTGCAGCGGGTGGACCCTGGGTGTGCAGGTGGCGGCTGGCAGACCCTGGCCAAGGGGTGGCAACTGGCAGACCCAGTGAGGTTGCTCGAGGCCAGCAAGGCACTGGGAGCAACCCAGGATCCCAGCTCTGGGAAATAGAGTCTTGGGGCACTGATTGAAAACACCTGTGGGGGTTGAGGCACAAGGAGATACTCCCAGCCTCACAGGATAGGTCGTTGTAGAGACTCAGGGGTCTTAGAATGTGAACAAGCCCAGAATTAGCACCAGAAAGGCTCACTTTGCTGGGGGGAAGCAGCAGAAGGGACTGAAATCCGACAGAGAGAGAAGCAAGCACCATTGTTCCCTCTCGGACCCCCACACACAGCGTCACAACCCAGGCCCCACATACAGTGTCACAACCCAGCGACTGGGTTGCCCCACCACGGTGAACACCTAAGGCTCCACCCCTCGTACATAACAGGTGCGACAAGACAAAAAAAAAAAAAGGTCCAAATGGAAGAACAGATCAAAGCTCCAGAAAAAATGCAACTAAGCGACCAAGAGATAGCCAGCCTATCAGAAGCATGGTTCAAAGCACTGGTGATCAGGATGTTCACAGAATTGGTTGAGTTTGGTTGCAAATTAGATGAATAAATGAAGGCCACACTAAGTGAAATGAAGGAAAATGCACAGGGAACCAATAGTGATGGGAAGAAAACTAGGACTCAAATCAATGCAGTGGACCAGAAGGAAGAAAGAAACAATCAAATAGAAAAGAATGAAGCAACAACAATTCAAAAAAAATGAGGAGAGGCTTAGGAACCTCCAGGACATCTTTAAATGTTCCAACATCCGAATTATAGGGGCACCGGAAGGGGAAGAGGAAGAGCAGCAAGTGGAAATGTTATTTGAACAAATAATAAAGGAGAATTCCTCCAATCTGGCAAAGGAAATAGACTTCCAGGAAGTCCAGGAAGCTCAGAGAGTCCCAAAGAAGTTGGACCCAAGTAGTAACATACCAAGGCTCATCATAATTACATTAGCCAAGGTAAAAATGAAGGAGAGAATCCTAGAAGCAGCAAGAGACAAGGAGACAGTAACCTACAAAGGAGTTCCCATCAGACTGTCAGCTGATTTCTCAAAAGAGACCTTATAGGAAAGAAGGGGCTGGAAAGAAGTATTCCAAGTCCTGAAAGGCAAGGACCTCCATCCAAGATTGTTCTCTCCAGCAAAGCTTTCATTTAGAATGGAAGGGCAGATAAAGTGCTTCTCAGATCAGGTCAAGTTAAAGGACTTCATCATCACCAAGCCCTTATTATACAAAATGTCAAAAGGACTTATCTAAGAAAAAGAAGATAAAAAACATGTACAGTAAAATGACAGCAAACTCACAATTATTAACAACCACACCTCAAACAAAAAACAAAAAAAACTAAGCAAACAACTAGAACAGGAACAGAACCACAGAAACGGAGATCACATGGAGGGATAGCAACAGGGGAGTGGGTGGAGGAGAGGGGGGAAAAGGTACAGAGAATAAGTAGCATAGATGGTAGATAGAAAATAGACAGGGGGAGGGCAAGAATAGTATAGGAAATGTGTAGGAGATCATTCTGGGTAGCATGGACCCAGCTCCTAGTCAGAGATGCACAGGACCCACGTCCATGGATAGGTTCTCCTGTGGGGAATCGGGCCTGCAATGTGCCTAGGCTGCTTTGAGTCTTGCTCTTGCTAAAAAACTCCCTCATCCTGAATTGAGGACATTTACTGCAAAGTATCTTCTGAAAATCCATGCTAAACCTTCCAAGGATGAGTGTAACCAGTTCAACCACTTTTGCCTTTTCATTTGCAAATATCCCTCTTCTGTGATGTGATTAGCGGCATTGGCTCCTTTGTTTTCTGTAAAAGGTAACCACCTAAAGTGAACCTGGGCATAGTAAATGAGGACCATCATGTAATGCACCAAGAAACCCAATAAAGGCAGGTCAGGGCAAGGGCTAAGGCTTTTGCTCCCCTTGAGAGAAAAACCATGCTATGCTGTCCCTTTTCCTCCACCAGACTCGGTAGTCCATGAGCAAGTCTCATTTCATCCATAATGACTCGGACACTGTGGGCCGCTGTCTGCATCAAAATGTAGAAGCTCAAGAACTTATGACACATGAACATGAACCAAAAGGGGGAATGTGGGTGGGAGAGGGTGTGCAGGGTGGAGGGGAATGAAGGGGGAGGGTAATGGGACAACTGTAATAGCATAATCAATAAAATATATTTAAAAAAATTTCTGAGTATATCTTGGATGTTATGGGGAATTGAGCAAGTAAAGCAAGGGAAAAGGAGAACTCTGTTTACCAGAATTAAACAAAGGCAGGAAAGGGTAACTGGGACAACAAGAATCTACACTGAGAGCATCAAATAATTTCCTCTTCATTTATAATGTACACAGCATCGATGCTGAAACTTTGTAGGTGACAGACGCCGCTTAAGAAATATTCAGAGCCAGAACGCGCTGTGCTCTTCCATTCACATTTTAACACATCCACTATTGGCCTCAAATTCGCGATAAATATTTTACAGCTTCAGCTTTAATGGGATTAATTTTAAGTTAGGTTAGCTTGAGAAAATTAAAACAAGTGTTATTTATGTCATGAACATGTATAGAATTTCATGAATGAAATTTTAATTGATAACACGTTTTTTGTTCAATTCATATCATTTCATATGTTTCACAAATAGAAGTCAACTTAGATTTTAATTTACTGAAAGAAATACGTCTAGACACTGAAAGGGAAACATACGAGGATACGTATAACAGATGCACAAATATGCTGAAGTTGATTCTGTTCTCTCAGATTTCAGTTATTTACAGGAGTTCATTCTCAGCCTGGGGAGCAGAACCTGGCAGGCGCCAGGGACCTATCATTTCAAAACATGACTTCTCCCACAAATAAAAGTACTTTTTATTTCATTTCAAAAATTGGTTCAAGTGAATTAAAATCAGCTTAGAGCACCATATGTACAGGGAGGGGCAAAAGTAGGTTTACAGTTCTTTGTATGTAAAATAATACAATAATCAATAAATAACAATATAAGAATAATCTCTGTGTTCTGCACACTTGCAACTGTAAACCTATTTTTGCCCTGCCCTGTATTATTTCCACAATTGGCATAACTCTGTAAAATATCCCGTGTGGTTTATGAATGGTTTCTTGTTTATGTTTTAGAAGTCAAAATAATCAGAAGAAGCGAAGGCGATTTGTTGCCCTTCAAAACGGAGGCTCTCATGGCTTGACGTTTGACTTTGCAGATTTGCTTTTTCTCCAGGCAGTGTCTTGGTTCTTTCCACATGATCTAGGAGCTTCACTTGTAAAGCTCCACTCCTTCCTTTCCTGCGACAGGTGGAGGTAACCCCGGGGGTGTACTGGAGCTGTCGCTCACTGGCTTCCCAGGGCTGACCAAGTTTTAGGAATTTTGCTAGCTGGTTCTTAAACACAGCCTTTGCAAAAATCACAGCATAAAAATTTAAGGATAGCTGTTATGTGTTCTATCACAGAATAATAATAATAATAATAATAATAATAATAATAAATAAGATGAAAGAAAGTTTTTTGCCCTGATTGGTGGGTTTCAGTTTGTTGGAGTGTGGCTGAAAGGTTGCAGGTTCCATTTCAGAGTAGGACACATGCCTGGTTGCAGGTTTGGTCCCTGGTCAGGGCAGGTACGATCCCTGGTCCTGGTGTATATGGAAGGCAACTGATAGATGCTTCTCTCTTGCGGCCATGTTTCTCTCTCTCCCTCTCTCCCTTCTTTTCTCTCTAAAAAAAAGCAATGAAGAAATGTCCTCAGGTGAGTATTTTAAAAAAAATCCGTAAGATGGAGGAAATTTTTTGAGGTAATAATAATTTCATGGCACAGGTTGTAGTGATGGTTTCCTGGAAGTATACTTATCTCCCAATGCATCAAATTGCACTCATTAACTAGGTATAGCTTTTTATATATCAAAAAACTTACCAGTAAATACTAAAAATAGTAATAAACATACAAAATCCAATATTTTTCTAATTATTTTTCTACATTGCCTTTCTATTGCTTATGTTTTAAGTTCTGGGGCACTGCAGCTAAAATGAAACTATTTCCCCCAAGTTCAGTAATCATCAGCAATTTTTCTACACAGCATTAATTACTTTATCTACTAATTTTTTAGCTATACCATCCTTTATCCCCCATCACAAAATATATATTTAGGGAAAATATTTTAGCTTTAAATAAGTTGGTTAGAGGAAATGGAAAGCCAAGGCTTCCATTTGCACAACTAAAAATGGTTCTTTTCCTTGTATTCAAAGTTCCAGCAGTAGAGTCTGCATTTGAGATCTTCAGAAGACACTGAAGTGGGTCAAGTGTAAGCAGTCAGCACACTAGGCCCACCTTGTCTCACACTTTTAAAGAGTTAATCACATTGTAAGCAGGTGGTGGGCAACTCAGATCTGTAACTTGCAGGAATTCTCAAGACTTTAGTGACTTAGGCCAAAGGCATTTTGTTTCACCTGAAAACCCTCTGTTGAAGTATATCCTCATCTTCATCAGTACACACACACATCATTGTGCATTGTGTTTATCATCATTTGTAATGAACTTAATGCATTTTCCTACTTGGTAAAGGTATCAGCCTCTCTCAAAACTGAAAGTCATTATGAAAATTTAATTCATCCTAGAAAAAATGGTAATTCTTCAAACACTTTTAGAAGTAATTCTATAATCATACCCAATGGGTGCAAGTTTAGATTTCAACTACTAGATTGTGTTTCTTCCTAACTAACCTCCTCTAGTGAAAAAAAAAATAAGCAGGTTGCGTTGTCCATTTGTGTGTTTGTTTTCAACACATCAACCCTCATGTGTACTTCCTGAACCCCAGCGAGACCCCTCAGAGAAGCACTATGTATTTGTCAACATCCTGGAGTTTTCAAGCTCCCAAGCGCTCCTACCATTTGACCCAAAACTTCCTCTCTTCTCAGATTCATGCCTCTAAACACACACACACACACACACACACACACACACACAATGAACCTTTACTTAAATTAGTTCATGTGTCAATTTTTAGGGTCACTTGGTTCAGATCTGAAAAGATTTTGTCTCACTGCTAGATTTTGGTACATCTTTGTCCAAATGCCAGTATACTGAACTCTTAAGTTGAGCAGTCCCTGGGCTCAGTATCAAATGCCCTGCAGGTTCTGCATTTGGGTATTTGTATTCTATTCCTTTCTCCTTTCAGAACATAGGAGAAGTACAAATATAATAGTTTAGTTGAATATTGACCCTAAAATAGCTATTAATTTGTGGCACTTAAAAAATCTGAAGCTGTTCATTATTATTCAGTCAATGTTCATGGAAGTCTAATTGATTTCAGTAGTCACACTCACCTGGTATTGCTCCACAGCATGCAGGTTTTATTTGATCGGATAAACTTTGCTATTGTTTATTAAATAATAAACATTAAAATATTAAAATTATTATTATTGGACATTTGAATTGAAAAAAGAAAGCATGGTGTATATTAGGTGTGCTGGCACCATTTTGGAAAAGAAAGCAACACAGATAAAAACAGAATGTCTCCCATTTTCACTACTGCATAAAGCAGGTCTTAGTATTCATGCAACTAATTCAGTGACTCCTCAGAAATAATGAATCCTAAATATATGCCTTAAAATTTCAACAGCCTATATATAGTATAACATTAATTGCATTTAAAAATGAAGTTCAGAATTTTGTCTCCCATCAAATTTAAACAACTTGTTCAATGAGTTATTTAGGTAAGTAATCAACATTTCACTCATCTATGAAACATAACCAGGGCCAACACGTGACAGATACTGGAAAATACATCAGGTAGAATCAGAGCCCACAGAGGAAATTTATATTCATTGTACTTATTTAAATATTTGTAATAGATATCTGTAATTTGATATGGTATTATTTGAAAACTACACAAAATGATATTCTGAAACTTTGGGAATTTGAAGTATAAATTAACAAAACCTTGACAATGTTGATAAATAATATTTCTTCATGTGTCTTGAGAAAACGATGATTGAAATGCATTAACGAGTGGTCCAAAAGCAGAATTCTGGGAGGAAGAGAGAGAGAGTTGAGAGATTCAAAACAAGGATCTATAGCTCTATGCAAAGTTTACAGCCAACTACTGAGTCTGAGATTTCAACTCTCCAGTGGTCACCATGACCCTTCTGGGCACACCTAGAGGGAGGGGCCCGAATGTCTGCACTCCATTGGCTTGCCCATAGGGCTCCTGCAGGAACCCAGAAGACGACACTGGCTCCTTAGAGACTGTGAACTTTCTCCTACCTACCTGGACTTACATAGAAGTTCTTAAAGAACCTTCGGTGACCCAGAATAACCCATTTCCAGAGCTGGCCCAGTCTCTAAGAGTCATCTAAAAATCCTTATGCTCAGTTCTTTCTTAAACTAACATAAGAGGAAAATTGGAGGCACCCAAGGTGAACATTCCAGAGTATAATTAAAAATTAGTGTCATCAGATGGTAAGAATAAGAAATTTTAAGTATTATACACCAAGCCCATATTTTGTAAATGGCAGATGTTGATATAGTGATTACAAATAAGTGATATTTATGGTACAGTGCCAGGAAAAGTCAAAATTGTTCTATTGAAAAATCTCCAATTTTTAAAAAGGGCAAACACTTAAACACAAATACCCATTAATAATAATAATACTAAGATAAAGATATAGACAAGTGCACAAATATTAGAGAAACAGGAGAATGTCAGCAGTCTCTAAAATATTCAGTGACACACTTTTGAAGTTACTCAATGTTTTAAAATTCAAATGAGCCTATTTTATAATAGCTCATGGATGGAAAAAAGTCTTAGTGTCCCCCAGCCTGGAGAAAGAAGGAAATCCTGCCATTTGCAAAAACATACCAGATAAACTGGGAGGGCAGTATTATGGTAACTAAAGTAAGCCAGACAGAGAAATACAAATACAGTATGATCTCACTTACATGTGTAATTTCAAGTGAAAATTTTTTAAAACCTGAAATAGAAATAGAGAAGAATGGTGGCTGAGGGGAGGGGGTAAGGAGGTGTTGCTCAAAGGTACGAGCCTTCAGTTGTAAGATGATTGAGTCCCGAAGCGTGTGCAGCACAGTGACTACAGTCAATGAGTGTGAATTGTGTGCTTGAAACCTCCGGAGAGCAGATCTGAAGCATTCTCCCCTGATTGTGGTAATCACTTCTCAGTGTACACATACAGCAAGACATCCCATTGGACACTTTCAATACATACAATTCTATTTGTCCATTACACTTCAATAAAATTGTGGGGGAAGAAAAACATTGCCATGTGTAGTTTTTACAAAACATGATTAGAATACAGATACAAAAATAGCCTATTTTGCTCAAATAGGATGATTGGGACAAGTTTCAATTCCTATCTTTGAAAACACTAAACTTATAAGCATTAGGTTCCAGTTGTAAAAATAGTACTGTGTTTTTAATACTTTATTAGTAACACAGATCTACTATTAACCTTAAAACCTCTCCTGCAATTTGTAAAAAGGACATCATTAATACATGGATGCAAACAGTCGGTGTTTCATGATTTAAACCGTAGGTATTCTTATGTTCCCGGTAAAACAAAGCCCCCAAAGTCACTGTCTGTTAGTTGGTGTGCATCTGTGACTGCTTCACACCTCATTTGACAGAAATATTATGAGGTCTGAGTGGGTATTTGTGGACAACTCTGTATATTTTTCTCATGGCAAAGAGCCAACAATAATTTTACTTGTCTACCACTTTTAACATAGAGCCGCTTTGAAAAACACTTGGCAAAATTACCTAAGTGGAGGTCTAATCTTAGATGACTGCCAACCAACAGATATTATCAACAAAATGTGAGGGACATGGAGAGACTGGTATATTAGTAAAATATAAAAGTATAAGGGGGAGCCAGCAGGAAAATAGATGGGTCAACTTGGAGAAGGAAAGATGTACAAGTATGAAGCTGCATGCATTCACCAGGGAAATTCCATGTGATTTCTAAAAGGGCAGGAGCCAAATATCCATTTTGATTGGAGTAAATTCTCACTGGGTCTCCAAGGATTGCTGTGCATAGGCAGAGTTCCTGACATAGGCAGGCCTTGATGAGCCATCTGAATGAAACTCCTTTGATAATGGAACCTCAGAGAAACAAACTCATCCAGAATGTTTCTGTTCCCTCTTCACTGCATCTGTTTTCATTTGCTTATTCCTTCTATCTGGAGAGAGCTGACTGTCTCAAAATTAATCCGTTCTGAATATCAAGCTAAGAGGATGGTTTTTCTAGTTAAAAATTCACAGTATATGCTAAGGTAGAATTTTATACACACATTGAAAACGAATAATTCAGGGTTTTAATAGATACATAAAGTGATTGCTTTACCATCAAATTGATTCAGAGGAATTAAAATTTTCCCAAGGAAAAGTTTGGTTTTCTGGACTCTAGTTGAGTCTTCTAAATGCGCTTCCTTGATTAGCTAACCCAATATGACCAGATTACATGTTCTCTCAAGATCTAAAACAGATTTAATATGGTCCAGAATCTGTTTAAAAGAAATGTAGATTTTGGCAAAGCCTGATTTCACACACAATATTTTTTTTGGTACCACAGGTGGGACTCAATCACATGCAATTTTTTAAAATAACTTTGAATTTTTTCCAGATTCGATCATGAAATTCATCTAAATTTATTAAGAGTTATCTCCTTTCTGTGGTAAAGTTTCATTTTGAGTTTTGGTGTTTTAATTTTGCAAACTACAGGAGGAAAAAATACCTCATGGAAAATATGAAAAATAATCATGCTGTGTAAATTAACTGAGTCTTTCCAAGATAAACCTTGGTCAATGGATCGTAAAGTGCATGCCACCTGTGTTTACATGTTGAACACTAAAATTTAAAGTTTGTACTTTCTCAAGTAGCACCTGGACACACCATATTTTTCCTCATTGCATTAGAAACCCAACAGAAATCTTACATTGGGAACTAGTCACCTTAACTATCAGTTGTCAGGGTCATTCACCTAATTAATATCTGTCACTGCTGTTACATCTGTTCCTAAACCATGTGATACTTGGAGGTGCTCACTGAAACTTGGGTGAGGACACACATTTAGGATCCCAAAGGCCAGTGGCATTATGCTAGAATATATATCCTGTGCTTCAATAGTATCCATATTCTGGAAATGGCTCCACAGAGAAACAACATGTACTGAGCCTGCCAGCTGACGGTTCCACAAATGTGTCTTCTTGTTCACTTGTCTCTCTCTGTTTTCTTCCTGTTGACTCCACAATTCTTATAATTTATACATCTTCTTATAATTAAGACAGTTTTAAAGTATTTACAATGTTATAAAGATACTCCAGCTTTATTTGTCATACTATAAAATTAAAACTGACAAAACTATCCATCAATACGGGAACTATTAGATAAGTTAGGGAACATCAATACAGAGATATAGTAAGTAGTTATCTCAGTAAGATTACTGGAGATGTGTAGACCTAAAAGGTGTTTCCATTTAAAAGGAAACTTGAAATTGATGTGCATGGAGTATTCTTCCCCTTCTTTACTGATACATTTTTATGTGTGTGTATTTGCTGAAGCACAGAGAAAAAAATGTTAGGATGAAAGAAGACAAAGGGACTTTTGCTCAGAGCCTAAATTTTTAAAAGGATATCAATGATTTATACTTTTTATTATGTTTATTTTTCAAGTAAAACATCCTACTATTAATTCAGAGGGTGCATGCAAATAACTTTGCCAGCCACTGTAAAACCAAAAACCTACTGGGGAGTTTAGAATCTCAGCCTCAGGACTCCTTTGACCCCAAGTCAAAACAAAATGTGTTTCCTGTTCAGTTTCTTGTTCATTATATGGGGCCTTGTGATTTTAAAAAAATCTTCTATAAAAACAATAAATTACCCTGCCATCCCACACCACTAAATGATGTTCTTTCTATTCATTCTTGACTAGACCTTTGATTTAAACAACAACAACACACACACACACACACACACACACAACTTATTTGAGTGCAATTTCTACCTTCCCAATTTCCTACCATTTTTAAAAAGTACTTGCTACATTAAAGTGACAGTGACAAATTGAGTGCTCTTCTCCCTCAATGCTCTGGCACTAGTGTGAGAGGGACGAAATATCTGACCTCAGGTTTCCCTTCCCATATTGACCCATTAGCAAGAAAATGTGTTCTTTGCAGTTTACTTTGCTGGCAATGCTGGCTGGATGACATTACATGTATTGGTTATATACTTTCGGAAGTAATCACATACTTTCCAGTACTGTGTTGCCTCAGAAAAGAAAATGTTTCAGAAAAAATCCACTCTTCTTACATTCATTTTCAAATCTCTATCGAGCACCCACTGTGCTCTTAGCATCCAAATTATATTTTGTAGACTACTTCTTATACTTAGAAGTCCCACAACAGTCATCTTTTATACCAAGTATTCTGACAACTGGGGAGGAAACTGTGGTAAGTTCAGTTAGTGTTAAAATATCCATGTGGTCAATACCTTGGCCTGTTGTGACCATACTTTGGAGCTCAGGGTGGGTATGTGACTGGGGGGGGGGCAATAACTTTTTCTAGACAGTGTGTAATGGCCCAGAGTAGGGATATGATGTGATGTTTCATAAACAGAAACAATCAATACAGTATAATGGCTATTTTAGTTGTAATTTAGTTTAGTTTTAAGGATCAAGACCTGCCCCAGTCTCCACTCCTAGCATAATGAGAATAATTTATATTCCGTAAGAGTTGTCCATGCAAAGCAAAATGTTCATGCCTACTGAAATATGTGTGTTACTCAGGCCTATTCCAGAGGACTTTGTTAGAGCGAGACCAATCTTTTTTGTGAATCACTTTCTCCTCTTCCATTAGAAATCAAAATAACTGCTGATGACAAGACTAAATGCAAATGGTATACACCACAGAAGACTTTTCGACTCATAACAGTGTTTCTTTTTCTAATACACAGACTAGTGGAAGAAACTGAAGTAAGTCATTGGGAGTAAAACTGATTCTCTCTCTAACAGATAATTAGTGAGGTCTCCAACACATCATTTCTTGAATATCATTTATAAAACTATTTAAGTAATTAGTGCTACTTATCACGTATTTCTGGCTGCATCTTCAGGGGTATGAGGTATAACTGAGCTTCCCTATCTTTGAAGTTGGACTTGGCCAAGTAACTTGCTCTGGCCAATGACATCCAAGCAGACATTGTGAGAGTCAGGTTGAAATGTGCCACATCTCTCTCCCCACTGTCACAGTGGGGTTATGGCAGGAAGGAGCCTTGAACAACCAAGATGTGTGAAACTCCCTGTTGGCCCACATGAGGTGGGTAATGAGCTTGAGAAACAAACTTCTGTTGAGTTAAAATTCAGAAGTGTCATTTTTAAATTATGAAAGTATAGTCCTGACTGATGCAATACCTAAACAAAATACCTTCCTTTCAAGCCTTAACACCAATATTTCTCATCCTTCCTTTCCATTTCTAATTCCTTTTCATTAACAATATCTGCCTAAGTCACATCCAAGAAGACAGTATCCTTTGTAAATGTGAGTTTCAAACATCACTGAGATACAGCCAACTCTAATTTTGTTTTCTAAGAGAATGAGGATGATAGATTGCAAAAGATCTTTAACAATTGTTCACTATATGAAGCATTATACCCTGAAGAAAACAGACACCACACATTTGTATTTTACTTTCTCCTAAAATACAAACATAGCTCTGCCATCCTATCTCCTTCAGTTTATGTTCACTAATACATTCCTAGAAAATTACAAAATATGACTCCCATAATTCTTAAATACTCTACCTCTGGGCAAAATATATAACATACCAGGAAGAATAAAACCTCAATTTTCAAAATGTCATTTCTATCTCCAATATTTGCAAAGCAGTTACAAACTTCCCTTAGACTTAAGACCATTAAAGTCAAATATTGAACAAACAGCCAAAGAATTTTGCTGTCAGCTTAGAGGAAGTAATAAAGCATTGAAGAACATCCAGGATAGCCAAAGTTGGCACTGTGTTGGTTAATGTTTTAGAAACCAAAGAGAAAGTTTAGGGGGAGCTTGAAAACCTGTATGATACACTCTATTATCTTACCATTGCCCTTTCCCAAATGCCTTCCCCGCTGCTTTGAAGTAAAACTCCATTTTGAACTTTTCAGAATCATTTCTGTGTTTTATGTGAGAAATAGTTACTGTTCATAAACCTGCTTTAAAAATGCAAGTGATTCCAACACAGAACACAGTGTCCAGCAGAAGTAAGGCCTGCTTGAGTGTGGTTGGTGGGGTAATAATATAGGTGTAATAATTTATAGTTTTAATTTGAACATTTCACCTAAAATGTCATATGGTGTGCTTCAGTATGATATTGTTTTGTTACAGAATTACATGCTTATGATTTTTGTAATAAAAAATTTGTAATAAAAAGGGGGTGTTATTTGTGCAGGACCCTGTATATTCTTTCATTCTAATTATTGCATCTTCACCTAATAAGTCAAAAATTCTCTATAATGCACAATAGATGTTTTTGAAAATAAGAGGAAGAGTATTTTCCTAGAAATAAGTTTCCAGAAATTGTGTTCACATTTTCTTGAATTTTCCCTTCCCTTCTTCTGACATCATGAACCCTGATTGTTGACAGCTTCCAATTTCTAGGACTGGAAGGCACATTTCAATCTAATAATGAATGTTTAGGAAGAGGTTTAGCAGAAATGAAATTTTTTAAACTATATTTAAAAATGTATCTATATAACATGACTATCATACTTATAATTTTGAATTTTTAATGTGCAAATAAATAGGTATATGTTCTTTTATAGGCTCATTTATGAGAACCACAGAGGAATACAATAGGGAATATTCCAAAACTGATTAACTTATAATTTAAATTAATTAAATAATTTATAACTTATACATTATAATAACTTATAATCCATAGATTATTATAAGTTACATATCATAATAGTATTATTATAAGTCATAAATTATAATTTATAAATTATTGTAAATAATATAATATAATTCATTTTATAATTATTTGTAATAATATGAATTATTATACATTATGATAATGTATAATTTGACTTAATAAATCAGATGGCTTATTAACTTATAATTTAAGTTGGTTGAATCAACTTAAGTTAATCATTAATTATAATTTAAGTTATACAATTTGGGCAAAGCTTTTCTCCACTTTTATGGTTCATGTGATTTCTCATATGTTAAGAGAGTAAAAGTCAATTAGGTTGACTTAATAAAAAATGGAGAGGGGGGCAGTGATAAGTCTTTGAGAACTTGGAATCTCTTAGGTTTACACTCTGTAATTTTTAACGACACAAGAAATTATGATACAAGGAACTTATTTTAGGAATCTAAAAGTGCCCTGAAGAAGTATGGAATTGAAATGGTCAAGTTATTATTAACAGCTAATAGACTGAATTATTTAATAAGTTATCTGAGACATACAATCCTTACTACATGACAATAATGCAAGTGTGATGGCAACTGCAACAATAGTTCATATTCCATCATAAATTTGCACCAAAAATGATAGCGATAGGAAAATGACTTAGATAAAGGCATCCATCCCATCCCCAACTGTCTGTAGAGAAATAAAAAATAACTTTACAAATGGACTCTTGCATCGCCTTGCAACATGATTATGGAAATGCTAAAACTGGTAATATCAGAAGCCTCCCAGGATGGTACGTCCGAGCGTCCTCCCTCAGCTTATAGACATTCCCCCTGAAGCAACACCTAGTGTCTTCCAAGGGACTGAATCTGTGTAAAGTCCGTATTTCCCACAGCCTCTAAACATCACTAGCAATTCAGATCATGTCTTTCAAATGTGGACCTTCTCTCTACTCTGCACCTTTAGCCTTAGACTTCGGACTTGATGTTCCTTTACTTTTATCCCCCCACCCCCATAATTTCTGCCAGGTTGTATCTTAAAGCTAAAAAGTTTTCATAAGAACACTATTTCATTCTCTTTTTAATGATTCGATGCTGGCAAAACCTTTCATGGTGCTAGCACACTTTTTTCTTAACCAGAGCAGAATATACATTAAACATAGAGTAACATCTGCTCTCTTCTCCGCTCCAACACTGTCTTTTAATCTCCACTAACACTGAGTTGAACTGAATTTCAATAGACCATGGCTAGCTAAAACCAAATAAAAGACGGTGAAAGGATCATTTGATGATGGCTATGACAAAACAATTGCCTAATATTTGAAAATGGATCTAGTTTTACTGAATTAAGACAACTAAATAAAGCAACATGTCAAGAAATCAGTAATGAAAGATCTTAAAATAAGTTGCATTCTTTCTTGTTGAACATTGTCCAAAATATCCTCCCCCATGTCTCCTGCTCCCCCCTCACATCTGTTTTGATAGCTTCTCTGGTGGAATGAGTCAAAAAGAGAAGGAAAAAAAGACAGTTTTTCTCACTGTGCCTAATCTTTATTAAGATTCTATTTTATTTCTAAAATAGGGACTTAGGATGCTTGACCCTTTCCAGTCTTTATTTAAGATTCTTCAGCAATTGGTGTGCAGGCAATCTGCGCGTAACACCACAAAAACAGTTTTTTGACAGATACCAATAATCCTCAGTACATGATTCTAAGGAGAAAAAATAAACTCATTTGTCTTAGCACTTGTTGAATTTACTGTGTGAATTTACGGAGAAACCAGGGTAAGGAAAATGTGACTTGGATTTAGCTCATGTGAAAACAGTCCACTGAGGCTCACTTGATTTCTGTTAAGAAACAATGAGAAGTTTTGATCCTTTTCTATAGCATTCATAGGCTTACTGTTTGCTTATTCTTAAGAGTATAAAAAAATAGCTGTGCTAGTAGAGACTTGCCTGACACATACTTTTAAAAAATTTGAATATCTTTATCGAGATGTTAGTTGATTTTATCAATGCTGCTCCCTCTTGCACTTATTGTTCTTGTTGTTGCTGTTTACATGTATAAAGAATCTTAGTATCTATAAATCTTTACTTAATCCTAGTTTATTTTAACTTTTTTATTCTGGAAATTTAAAAATTTTCCATGAAAACACATACTTAACTTAGCCCATATTGTTATCACTTGTGCTTTTATATTTACATAATCATTTTGAAGGATTTAAAAATGTGCCACTGGAATTTATTTACTCCTTTGATTGTGTATTCTTTATGTCATCTAAGCTGAACACTGAACCAGCAAAACATTCACTCGTATTAAAATGGTGTCAGGAAATTGGCAACGTCTGGCCAAACTGTGCATTCTCATAAGGAAAGTAGAAGTCAGAGAAAGCAAAGGGAGGCTGGAGAGAGGGAATAAGGGTAAAACTGCATCAGGCTAACCAAATTATGATGCTTTTCTAACTGATAAAATGCCAACGGCATTTATAGCATCTCCACTTACAAAAAAATAAGACAATTTAATGAATTCCTGATGGCCTTTTTTATTTTTAGTCCACAACCAGATGGAACAATTGATTTGGGGGTCATAAATAATTTCCCAGAGAATGAAGACACATGAAGCTCGATTTCAGGATATTCTGAAGTCAATAGGTCAGAGCCAACAAGAAGCACCAAGAAGCGCTGGCCAGAGCTGCAGTGTCTGATAAACTGGCTTTATGAATCTTTGCTTGAAAGCACACTGCACTGGTCATGCCCTGCACTTGGTGCTGGAGCTGATGATGCAACATCGAAAGAGCATCTTCCAGAGCATTGCATCGTGCAGCACTAACATCCTGGAATCTTGGCTATTATTGCTTTCCCCTTCAAAGTTCACAGCTCCAAACCACATTTGGATTCTATTTCAGTCTGAGCAATGGGCAGAGCAGAACCCACAGACACATTGAGAGTAAAGATGACTGTTTCTGGCTTGCCTTGAAAATCAAAGGGCGATTCTTGATTTGAAACAGGACTCTTCGGGGCCTTTTTGGAAAAGCCATTAAGTGCCGGACACTGTTAAGTAACATGAGGGATGTTGTTATATTCGTCTTTTCTACCACTCTGTGCTCTGTGTCTGGCCTAGAGCCTGTCCCATCACGAGCATGCCAGAAATGTTTCTGAACGAAAGATGGAGCAGACTGACTGAATTCCTTGTCCATTCAAAATAATCTTCCACATTAACACAATACATGGGTTACTGAGTGGATAAAAATGGAAAACCTTATCACCAGTGTTGGTGATAATGACATAAAAAATTGGATTTTCTGCCAATAAAAGATTACTGATATAGGCAGAGGTAAGAGTTATGTTACCATTCAAATGATATCCCAATTGGCACAGTGAACTTGGGGTTCCTCCAAACAATCTAATAGGTTGGGCAGCTGCCTTTCAGGCAGAAACCAATCTTAAATACAGCCACATGGACACAGAGGATAATTGGGTCTCTCCTTCCTATTAGCAACACAGTCCGGCTGGAAGTTAAGGACTGTCCAGGCAGAAAAATGTTTTGATAAATATCAGTCTCACAGACATCCTGAGATTTACCCTAGATAGCTGGGAACCAGACAACCATTCTCAATTTTCCTATGATTACTAACGCTCCCTTTTTTTTTTTTTTTTTTGGCAAATCTTAGAATAATGTCACAATTGAGAAAAAGCAGCCCAGTGAGAATGCTGGTTTATGTTTCCAACACTTCAGTCCTAATACTCACAGAGAACAAAGTCTGGTTTCCAAAAGGAAAGAGTGTCTGATCTATTAAACTACACTGATATATAATATAGACTAAGTAGAAACAGAAACATTTAACAGGATTTTTATATTCCAAATTTATTTGGGACTGCAGATAATCCTCTTCAGGTTAGCTGTCAACTTAACTTTTTATATGTTTTTTATAGCAAGGACCATTAAGGGTAACTGGGATCTTGCCTAGAATCCATAGCCGATAAAACTAGACCTGGACATTATTTCTAGAGATAATGGAAAATAAGTAGAAATTCCAAGAGTAAAAAAGATGGCTGCATAATCATTTTATTATAGTATGCAATAGCCTACTAGAAGCAAGTATTAATAACTATTAAGAATATTCTGTTAAACACTGAAACTTTTTTCCTATTACCTCAAGTATTGAGTTAGACTAAATCAATATTATAAAATATAATATAAATTAATATGTGAATAGAAATTAATTGTTCCAAGTTTATAATAGCACTGCATTATCTTTTTGAAGTTTCTAATATTTTAAATGATAGTAAAGCTATTCCACTATTCCATATAAAATACCCTATATACATCAAAAGATAAAATATCAGATAGTATTATGAAACATATATACACATATCTCCATACATTACATACTTTATATATACACTATAAACAAGCACAGATAATCATTATAGAAATCTCAGCTATTTTTGAAATAACATTAGAAACAAGTGAAACATTCAAATGACATCATAAAAAAACTTTTCAAAGCACATTTTTTTTCAACAAGGCCTGTCAACTAAACTATATATGACCTCTGAAATCACAACAGCTTTTGTTAAATGTTTTCAGTACTAGATTGCAAGATCATTTTAAAAGCAGATAAATGCAGAACATACAGGGTCTGGCAGAAGTAACGCCTATTTGAGTGTGGTTGGTAGGGTAAAAAATAAGGGCTATAATAATTTACAGTTTTAATTTGAACATTTCACCTAAAATGTCATATGGTATGCTTAAGTGTGATAATGTTACAGAATTACACGCTTATGATTTTTGTAATAAAAGGGGCATTATTTGTGCCAGACTCTTGTCTTAAAAATATAGAGACAGTCTAAAAGTAGATACTCTTTCTAAGAAAGGTGTGTGTTCCTTCATATAATATCCTTAGGAATGGCTTTACAGATAAGATTTTTAAATTATTTGTAAAGTATATAGTTAAGAAATTTTATTTCATTTATGGGTATATTTTCATATGTATAAAGCTTTTCTGCCTAAAATTTCTTCAAACTATTGAGTTTATGCTGTCATTTAAAGAAATATTAATTAAAATAATTCTTACTTTTCCTATATAATAAAAATCCATGCAGCAATGTGAGTTTCATGTTTGGTCTTGGCTCACAGAAAATTTGTAATTAAGTTTTGTATATAATTGCAATAGTTTTCTTAACATAATTTTTAGTAGAAGAAAAAAATGTATTGCTCTTTTTATATATTAGAGTTTATTATATCTGTAAGTTTAGTGTTAACTGATTAAAATAATTTTTGAATGGCAAAATGTGTATATTAATAAATATATACACAATGTATCAGCCTTTCAAATGAAGCAAAAGTTATTCACCGACCTGTCAATGTTCATATGCTACATGAATTTCTCCTGGTGGCAGTGATACTACCCAGCGGGAACATCTGAAATGTTCGGCCCACTCTCCTGACACATCTGCCAAATAACTTGCCTGAGTTAGGGACAGTCTGAAACCACAGGACAGAATAAAGGAATCATACAGGTCTATGAGTGATCAAACTTTGAACACAGAATTTGCTATTCAGTGTCCCAACTGACTGATCTCAACAAATCAATGGAACGGGACTCTGTGTTTGCCAGACAATTAGGAGAGTAGTCGTTATTTCCTGCTAGACAGTCTAAGTTTTGGATACTCACTTCCCTCCAAACAAAACAAAACTGGCATGGATGATGTAGTTCACAGACACTCACAAAGTTCTTATAAAATGCCTCAACCTGGATTTCGAAGAACTAAAAGAGTTTTGATATTTCCTTTTCAGTTACAGAGCAGTTGAAACTTTACATTTTCCAGTCCTTGAAAGTTCATAGCAAAGAAGATTTATGAGTAAAATCATTCAGTAGGTCATTTTACCCTTTGATGACATGTATTTATTTTAGACCTGGAAACATGACTACCCATTAAATAAATCAGTAGTGAATGTTACTGTCCTCCAATAAAAATTGCATCCTGTGTTACTCCATGTGCCACTGATGTGCAGGAGGCTGCTATCCAGGACGTGACTCAGAAAAAGAAAATCAGAAGAGCTGAATGTCTGTGCAGAAAACAAACAAACAAATAAACACCCCTAAGAGGCAAAATTATACATGAAATAAAATGAGGGAAAATGATCAACTATTGTTGTCATAAACTCCAAACCTGGGTATATTTCTATTGAAAAAACAAAACAAAACACCTTCTTGTCTGCAACTAGGCTTCACCAGCAGCTGCCATTAGCTAACCACACCTGTGACTGGACATTCACATGAGACAAACCCAAGTCCAAGTCCTCGTGTTTATCAACTCAGATATCAGAAGGTAAAACAAAATGAGCAGATTGCTGCATGTGCCAAATTTCCACCAAAATGAAACTTACTCCATACAAGCCTGCTTGGTGAAAAAGAAGAAGAAACTCACCAAATCATGTCATTAGGACTTTAATTTACATGCTGCAATATTCACTACCACAGCGGGGGTGGGAGGGCTTGATTGGGAGTAAAGGGGAGAAAACTGTACTTGAACATTCATTTAAATTAAAAAAAAAGAAACAAAATAAAAAAAAATATTCACTACCACAAGCAATTTTTCTTGTTCTGTTTACATTTTTCCACCCTGCAAAACCCCATCCAGATACTTTGGCACATACTGTGTTTTCAAAGAAAAATAAATACTTTAAAACAGAGAGACATTTCTGCCACTAACAGTTAAAATTTATAGTATGTGTAGACAGACTACAAACTGAAATTCTACGTGCTTCCCTTCTCTGTACTCCATAAAAGAAAACATGCTAAATACCCATTATAATGACAATAATTGAAAGCACGCTACACAGAGATTTCCAGTTGTACTCAGTCTGTATATGACTTTTCACTGTAATGCTTCATGCACTTTCAGAAAGAAATACAAACCATTCGATACTGCCAAACTTGTTTTAATGCTCCAAACACTACTGCAGGGCATAAAGTTCTACAGAGGGAACTAAGGGGCAGTGTGTGGTGCTGCACCGCAGTCATCCTGAGTGACCCACAGCGGATGCCTCTAACACTGCAGCACAAAGAAATGACAGTCCTGTACATGGGTCTCAGTGCTTTCTAACTGGAAGGCTCTTCAAAGAGAACACTTTAACCTTCATGACAGTTAATCAGTAAAATAAGCAGTTTGATTTCCTAAGTTGTGAATTCCCACCAGGCTATTAATAAGCTTAGATGATGTCTTTCTTCACAGAAAAGTATTATTAAGTCATAGAACTCATTAAATTATGAAACATTTTTTATACTGTCATTCTTTTGATAAAAGAATGACAAAAAACTTTAAATTACAAATTTGTTCATTTTTTTCTGCTGTTGAATCTGTCATTTTTCTACTGACAAATGTAGGATGTTTTATAAACTAAATATTACTCTGTATTTTTATCCCTTATTTAATGCCATATTCTCAATATAGTCTATGTTAACAAAGGCAATGTTTGTCTAATTGTCTTGAGTAATTGGGGGAAATAGGCAAGCAAAATGGCTGTAACTGGGTATTTTTCTATTAGAGACGGTAAGAAAAAAATTCTTTGATAAGTGAAATAGATGCAGGTATGATATGGCAGGGGAGTGACAACTTCTTTTCTTAGATCAAAGGGAAGTATTGCACGGTAGGGCTTGGATCTGAAGGCTCAGAAATGGCGTTTGGTATCCTGTCACCAAAGGGGAAGTAGCTGTTAATAAGTCATCCCATTTTATTGCCATTAAAGTAGTATCTGTAATGCAGTAATTAAATGTGTTTATGCTTTTTATCTTTGACGTGATTACAAATGACTTCAGCATCATATGGGTGTCTCCTTTCAGAAGATAAAATATGAGAAGTATTTTTATATAGCAGAACATTTTTGGATGAAGTAATTGTATGTAGCCTTCAGATTCCAATGAAAATAAATATTCAGATTTTGAAATAATTCCTTTTCTTCCTTGAGATAGAAGTAAATACAAATGTATTCTACCTATTTGCCAATCAGGTGAATAATTTCTCAACATGCGTTTACTTCAAAAATCCTTTTATGAGATAAACAATTGCTAAAAGTTTCTCTGGATAGTCTCCAGGTATTTGAAATACTGTAACCAGTTTTAATACAACTTTGAAATAGTCTGTTTATGAAAAATTCTACATGGAAGTATATATTCTTTCACCTCGTTTCTTGGGTCTTGAAAATATAACTGTCATTAAAGAACTACTTAAAGAATTCCTGTGATTATGATGGGAGAGATTTCTGCAGTGTAGTGGTCATCTACTCTTCCTCCTATTGACTTTCAAGTTCTTGAATACTGAGATGGCCACATTGAACTAAATGAAATCAGATGTTTTCTTCTCATGAGGCTACATGTTTACTAGTTTTCTTCTTCATTTATCCTATTAGGAAGTACCATTATAAGGTTTCTGACATTTAACATTTGTCAAGCTACTACTAAATTCCAGGTATTTTGGTCATTGTCCAAATCACAGAGTGTATTAATTCCAAGTGAGTATTTTCTGAGAAGAAGATGTATCTGCACTACCAACTGTGTTCGGTATTCTGTATTCTGATTTCTGAAATTCTTACAGACCATGGCAGCCGCAGGTACTGGCCTTTTACCACACTCACTCACTGGATGTTTTCTGTTTGGAAAAATATAGATTAAGTTCTCAACATTGATCTAGTAGAACGGGTACCACGTGACTATTAATTAGCTGTTTCTGCAGACCTGTGCAACTTCTCCCTTAATTTTTAACCTTTTGTCATTGTGATCTCACACAGATTTTAAGGATCAAACTTAGCCACAGTTAGGGCTGAGCCACTGGCCCTTAACTGGGGTTTAAGGCATTTGTAACATGGGAAACCCGAATTCCATAAAGATTAAAAGTTTCACGAAATTTAATGCAGGCAATAAACCATCATTCTATTAGCAATGGTTTATTTTTATCACTATCATTACCATTACAACTAATAGAGTGTTGTAGATCTTTTGAAATATACTCAGGAATCACCTTTTGTCATCTAATATGTTAGTAAAAGCCTGTAGATTACCATATCACAAATGTGCTTTTTAAGGTTTTGATAACTACCTTTCAGTGTAATTTGCTTTTTTTTGTAGTCCTAAGTATTTTCTTTGGGGCATTTAGCAACTTATTCTGAGAAGAGGTTTGTAGTTTTCACCAGGCACAGAGAGAAGGCACGAGGCCACTGCTCAGGGGTGACCGCAGTGAGGAAGCCTTTCCCGGGCGAGCCCAGCTGACCTGGCCAGGTAGCGCCCTGCAGAGCACTAGGCTTACTTTGGGAAGTACACTTGTGGTGACTTCTTCACAGGCATGTTCTGGATACATGTTCCTCTTTCTGGCCATCAATTTAAGTTTTTACCCTGGAATCCTGATTGTTTGTGTTGACACTTGAGCTGAGTAATGACATACAGCCAGCTCTTGGCCCCAGCCTCCAGGCACTTGCCCCAGAATTAAAGTTCTGGCAGCCTGTGTTGTAGTGACAATGAGATAATCGTAGGTTCTGGCAAGCTCTCACCGATTTGGGTGGCTTACTGAAATGGGGTAATATTTAATTTTCTTTGCATTTAATTAGATAGTAACACATTTTATATTTCATTTTCAATGCACCTATATTTTTTATATGTAATACTCCTTAGACATAAATAATATTTTCATAATTCTATTAAACCAAAAGTTGAAATATTGCATGATTTCATCAGTGTAATACTAGAAGCACAGACAAGCAGCAATTTTCCTCAACAACTCCTGCCTTCTGCAGGCCTGTCATCCTTCAGATTCAAGCTCAAATGTCATGTCCTCATGGAATCCTCTTTGATAAGACTGCCCCCATGTTTTAGACCTTCCTAGAAATGTTGACCTTTCTTCTCTACCAGATTGCAAGCTTCATAGAGATAGTCAGTCAGAAACAGTGTCTGGTTTTACTCATCATTTATTTCCCACCATTCAATAACAAACCTATTACATAGCCGACTCTAAATATTTGGTGAGCAAACAAATGAATGGGCATACATTGCATTTTTAAACTTAATGCTTTCTTTGTGTGGTGATCTATACAGTTCAACAACCTGTAGTCCACTAAGATAGTTCTTGAAACATTATAATACTTGTTATTTACATCAATAACTAGAAGAGTTTCAACAAATTTATGTTCAAGCCCTACCACCTAGTGACTTCCCTCCTGAATAGAAGACTGAAGTGATAAAGTCATATTCACAGATATCCAACTTTAAATTAAAAAAGTGACCAAAAATCTGAAGACCAAGGACATTAGAGCATTGAAAAATGTTTGCTGAAATGATGGACAGTGGGTTCTTTCCTGGTAAAGGAAAGAAGCAGAGAAATGAGAGGGCCAACAGGTGAGAAAGAAATGAGGGATTTGTAGATAGAGGTCTACCTATCTGCTTAGAAAGTCAGTCATGGCTGCAGATAAAGATGCTGTAAGCAAGGTTTTGCTGTGGAGCTGTTACAGGCCCACGTGTGACTATGGGAATGTTGACCAAAGTGATGAGGTAGAGTGGACAAAGACTGAAGGTCCTGGATGGGTCATCCACACAGAGATGAGTCACACAGGGTGACCAAAGTATTTGACTTGAAGAGAAAGACATGGACAAATACCCTTGGAAATGAGAAACAGAGGGAGAGAACATATATAGTCCAATTACATGGGCTTCAAAGGGGAGGGTTTTAAAAAAATGATAGGGTAATAAAAGTTTTATTGTTTAAGGAAATATATTCTGATACAAAAATTCATTGCACATGGGGATGAGGATGGAAGGAGCCTGGAGAAGCATTGTGGGTGGCTTTGGTGGCCCTAGAAAGGCTAGTTGAAGAGGTTTCTCTTTAACAAGTGTGGCCACCTGGGCTCAGGGAAGGCGGGAAACAGGGAGAAACAGTACGAGCTGCTCACACAGCACTCTGCCTCTCACAGACTCCTCACACAAAAGGGCTACAGGGGCCACTGGGGGTCCTGAAGAATAAATGCTACTCACATTTCCAAAGTCTAGATTTTTCTGAGCTACAATCAAGAGATAACATGATGGCAACAGTATTTTAAAAATATTAGCATCAAAGTTCTGAAAATCCCATGCGTGTCATGAGTTGATAATACCTAAAAATGGCATATAAACATTTCTAGCAAATCCACAAACTGGCCATTAAGTATTTTCTTCCCCAAGAGATCAGCTTCACATTATGTCTATATATGCAGAGCATTCTGTATTTTACCTTGTTTAGTTGGAGGAACATTCAGTTTTGACAGCATTTTTTAATAACTAACCAGAGAGCATTTATGACTTGGAGATATTGTAAGTCTGGGGAGACCATTTTTGTCTAAAGGAGAGTAATATAAGTAACTCCTGGTGGCCCCCAAACTTCTAGTAGAGTCAGCTCAATTGTATTCCTAGCCTTGAAAGAAAACCTAAATGATTTCAATTTTTACTCAATTCCTAGAATATGTTAACAGATTCCAACACTCATTGGGCACCCAGGAAGGCTCTTATATTTATGGTTTAAAATGCTTATATTTCTTGCACATTATTACAATCACATAAGATCATTAATAGCAAGAGCAAAACCTGTATTTCTTTTGTAATCTGCATCAGCTTCTACCTCAATACTAAAACATATTCAGAACTCATTAAGCCACTGACTGAAAGTTACAAAGGCCCAGGTTAGGAAAGCAATGATCGTGCTTGGTTTGTACAGCCAGGGCTCCCAGACCCTCTTAGCTTACATTGGAGCTCCTGTTCTCTGGTAAGGGCTGCCTATCAAAATTGTCCAAATGCACATAGGAACCCCATTATTCCCAGCTAGGTTTTCCATTGCCTAATTAATTCAACCCTACTCTTTCAAGATCGTGGTGAGTAGCTCTATTGAGTCTGAATGACTTAAGAAGCTGGCTCTCACAGCAAGTAGTTTTATGAACTGAGTGTGAACTAGAAGCCGTGATAAAATATTACCTGTCCCTATTGCTCTATTTGTACTAAAGCTGTTATTTTGAAATTGGCTATTACTGTCTAAATACCACTCACATAGAACTAGGTTTTAAATCAGACATACTTTCCAAGAAGCCAGACATGTTAGATGGGAGAAGGGCAGTAAAATGATGAAGCAGAAACTGGTACAAAAATAATGCATTGCTCGCATCCCCACCACATGCACATACACTGAGGTTTAAAGGCTGATTCTGTTCAAAATGCTCAATTCTTGTGGTGCTGTGTATGAGCTGAGTCCCTGAGAGGCAAGTCGATATTTGCTCGTGTAATAAAAATGCAAACAAGACTTCTTTCAGCTCATGAGCTCTGTCTAAATCATCTCCAGACTCCCAGAACCCAACACTCTCTTCGGCTAATGGTGAGTGCAGTGCACTTATTGATCTATGTTCTGGAGAAGCTTCAAAAGACTTCCTCTTTGCAGTAATAATATATTTTTAAAAGTTGTTAATTTGCTGGAGAGAGAGAAACAAACATCAATGTGCTGTTCCACTCACACATGCACTCACTGGTTGCATGTTGTATGTGCCCTGACCAAAGATCGACCAGCCCCGCAACCTTGACCTATCAGGACAATGCTCCAACAGACTGAGCTACCCAGCCACGGTGGAGATGCTATTGTTTTTTTTCCTTTTAGCCTCCCCTTTATTATATGTTGGTTCTTTATCTTTCATGTCTCAAACATAAAGAAAGATCATAAGTATTTGGAAAATTACTTGTCTTTCCTGGTAGGTTAGTTATGTCTGTCACTGTTAATTAGGGGAAAAGTCGGCCCAGACTACCAACAAGAGGACTGCAACTGTAACTCAGAAGCGTCTTGAAAATCATAGGAATTTGAGCTGGGTTGAAAAAATCTATAAATCCTCAAAAACAACGACTACAACAATAAGATGTCCTTTTTTTTTTTTTTTTTTTTTAATGTCTTAAATCCCCTCTGATAGTAGAGGGCATTTGAGAGCACTTAAACGACAGGATTCCTTCCAGCCTCAGTTTTCCCATGTACATAAGCCCACGGCCTCAGCTGACTTTGTTATTTCCTTTTAAACATCTCCCCCAATCTTATCAATATCTTTACAGTTTAAAAATAAAAGAAGTGTGGGAGGTTAGCTATGCAATGATGGCAACAACATGAAAAAGCAACCAGGCACAGAAAGAAAGGCTACTAAAGAAAAATTTAGTTTAGATACAAGATACATTAAATATTTAAGAACTGATAACTTGGCCTTGTCCACGGGCCTTGAGAAATTTATACACTGGATCTTAGTGGCAAAGGGAGGACAGCACAGGGCTGAACTCTCTGCAGGACGAGCACGTGGGCTGTGAGCAGGCAGCTGAGGCCGGAGGGACCGGGCTGCTCCTCCCTGGTTCCCACCGGCCCTGAGCTGGATGGTGTCTCAGCGCAGGACCTTTCTGAGAGTCTTGAGAGATAAGCCAACCAGTCCCTGGGGGGACTGATGCGCCCACTGACCTGAAAAGAGATGTGAGAAAATCCATTTTCAACCTACTGCATCACTAATAAGACTAGGATTTTTTTAAAAGAGAAAGAAAGAAATCTCAGGGAAAACAAAACAAAAAGTCCATAAAAGCTTGCCACACTGACATCATCTGGAACAAGGAAGAGAGGCAGTGGAGTGTCCCTGAAACTTAAATAAAGTACAGGCTCCTTTTAAGGAAAAATGGGTCTCTCCCATACCTGTCAGTGTCTTGGGACATTTTGCCCGTCTATTAGGGCTTTTCAGACCCAAGTTACAGAAACGTTGATTTGAGAATAGATGTATCCTACGAAATGGCGTTCAGTCGTGAATTACAATTGTAGCTGGTTATGACATGTTGCTGCACTCTCAGAATATGTCTGTGGACTCCCTGGCTTGAGAATAAACATTAAAATGGAAAAAGTACAGCTTAATTATGCCTGGTATTGAATGTGAGCACAAATACTTACTGTACATAAGATATTTATCAAGTTATTTAAATATTCTGAGCCTACTGAGATTAACACAAGACCTGGTGCAGAGGAGGTGCTAAATAAATATTCCCAGCCTACATACACAAATGATTTCATATTCTACCTTGTATCATGATCTAGGCAAGAAGTCATTGGCTGCCCCAGTTTATAAAATACTTTTTTCTCTGTTCCTTTCTATTTATTTGTTTTTTCTTCTTGTGATGAAAAATAGATTTCAGGAAAACATACTAAAACTTCCATCTTAAGAAAATTTGGGTGTTATCACTTCAGATCTTGAAAAATCTTCTTTTTTTAATTTCTAGGCATTGTGGAAGGTAGATATCATATAGTATGAACCCCCTCCAAACGCACAGAAATGTTGGATCAAACATAATAAAAAAGAAATTTTAAATGTGTAGCCAAGTTCAAAAGAAGGAAAGAAAAACCTCTTTAACGCAGAGATGAAGAGTAAACGCCAATCCAAGGCTATAACCGTGGAGGCACTGGAATTGGATACAGACCTTTGAGTGGAGCTTTTGGACATGAGCTGAGACAGCAGAGAAGCTCCCGGGGCTGCGTGAAAGGGGAGAGGATAAATCACAACCTGAGTGAGTGCCCGGGATAAAGCTGCCAGGCTTCAGGGAATGCACCTTCTGTGAAACTGAGACTAGAATATTCTGCCTACTATCTAAAGAATTTGTATTTTCAAGGGCTGCTGAAAGAAGGAAGTTAAAAACCCCAGTCTGTAATACATGCAGGAGTGAGGTCTACATGTATAATATCTCGTGGTCTGCAGACTCAGATGGACAAAGTAAATAATTGTATCTTAGGGGCCAGGAAGAATGCAGAAAGTATGTGGAGATGCTTCAACCAGTCAGGGTGTGTGGGAGCTCCACCCGAAGTAATTCCATTACAGATGGGCTCACCTGTTAACAGAGCTGTTAGCCATAGAAGAAAATGTACCATCATCAGGGAGACACAACACGTGCAACGAACAGAAAGTTCGAGTCTCAGTGTTGGAAAACATACTAGAGCAGTTGGTGTAACTGTTAAAAAAAAAGAACTTTTAAGAAAATATCAGCCTTTTGAGGCTTTTAAAAATCAAAGACAAAAGACTACTATCCACAGTGTATAAGTGTATGTGTGTGTGTGTGTGTGTGTGCGAGAGAGAGAGAGAGAGAGAGAGAGGGAGAGATTGATTCCAATGTCATCTCCAGCAGTACTAGAAGTAGATACATTTTCTGGCCTGCAGTTAGAGTTCTATGTTAGGTGACAGACCAACCTTGAAAAGAGGGTTGGTACAGAGAACTCTCTATATAGTTAGGGCCTCAGAAGCTTTCCTTGGTTTTATTTCAAAGGGAACTAGAAAAATACCCATACATCAGTCCAGGATGGCAGGAAAGGAATCTTGCTACCTACCTGGGCCCTTGAGAGACAAAGGAAAAAGGCACCAGCAGGAAACTGAACCTCCACCAGTTCCATATGTGACAGAGTGGTTCAAACGTACGTACCCAACCTGTAACCAGCTAGAACCCTAAGGCTAAATATTAACATGAAATCTGAGACAAGCGAACCCTAGAGGTGCTGGCAGTGAGACCACCTTCCGAGGAGACGGTCAGAACCCTGGGCATGCAGGCAATACCTGCAGAACATTAGCTCTCAACCCCCATTCACAGCTACATGAGAAAACATGAGACTGAAAGTCAGTGTATGCAACAAGGGAGAATCAGCACCCCAAAACTGGCAGTAAAAGCAATTTGATTTAAATCATAAATATGTTTAAAAGTAGAACAGACCAAAAGGAAGAAGGGGAAGCACTGATTATTATTACTGTTGTGTGTTCTCCAGTACTTGTATGTTAGATCATTCTAGATTGATGGAGACTGTAAGGGAATCACCACAAGGACGGAAAGAGAATCAATAATTTCCAAATTTGTGGGGTTAGGGTAATAAAACCAGATTAACCTAATAGAGAAAAGAATAAGGTCTCTTTTTACTTTTTAAATGTCTTCTTAACGTCCTTTGTTTTTATTTTTTTAATCATGTTTCAAACCACTTTAATTAAACCCTTGATCTATTCATGTTTCATCTTTCTTACTTATTAAGGTAATTATTTAACACTTTTCTTCAAACAATGTTGACAGAGCACACAGCTCTGATTTGCTTTCATTATGGTTATTTTCTATATAATTTCAACTTCAATTTTGATATGTGTTTAATAATAGTTTTTTCCTCTCTTCTTTTATATTAGCCAGTATAATGGAATATAACTAGAGCAGTTTGTCTGTGTCATATGTCTTGGAATTCACTGAGATTTCCTTTATGGCTTAATATTTGATCAGTGTGTGTTAATGTTCCTTCAAAACCTGAAAAGAAGGTACACTTCCCATTTTTAATTTATAGAATTATATCTACATATATAAATTTTAATTTTTAAATATAACATTTATTTGTTATTTAAGTCTTCTTTATCTTTATTTCCTCCTCACTTGGCTCGTCATAAAGCAAGAAGTAAAAGTCTCCTGCTCTTAATTCTCCACATGTCCTCTCTCTCTCCCTCTCCATCTCAGTGTTGGCTTCGTGAATTTAGATCTTAGACAACTGGTACTCAGATACTGATGAAATCTAGATAACCTGCATGGATTGTGCCATTGTTTATAAACTTGTGTTGTTCAATATTTTCATTATTGAAAATAATGAAGTGTTCATAAATGTTCATGAATCTGCTTCTCCAGTATTAAAATCATGACTACTTTATTTTCTGAAACACTTTTTCCATCTTTTTTATTTCCCACTCTTCTTAGGAACTTTGTTTTAGGTATATCACTTACTTATGTCTTGTGAACTTGTATAACCTTATAATTTGGGAGGTTTGCTTTCTGTTTTAGAACTTTAACAGTTACTTCTGTAATAATAATTTAATGTAATATATTTAATATTCTATTTATTTGAAGAGTATCAACTGATTCTTCACTATGAGGCCCTAAGAAATTAACTTACCCTACTTCCTTTCAGATCTCCTTCCTTTCCTCTCTTCTCATCACCACCAATAGAATAGTTGGTTATATTATTTTCTTGGTTCTTGTAGTACTTGGCATTATGACATTAAAATGATATACTTTAACTACTTGATTTATCCGATTTTAAATAGATGGCTTAACTCTGAACATAGAGTGAGGAATCAATTTTATTTATACATTTGCCTTAGCTCTCTACAAACTAATTCCATGTATGTTGTATGTATGTATGTTTGTTTCTCATTATTTTGGCTTTAGGAGTAGTCTTTAAGATTTATTCACATAGTGGGACTGTCTATATGTCACATTCTTAAAATTGGAAATCCAACAAGAATTCTTTGTCCCTCTAAAAATAAATACATTTTAGAAGCTAAGGAGATTTTCCCATAGTCAATAAAGCGTTAACCAAGGAATTTAAGTAGGAATTTAGACAGTATAAATGTCTGTAACGGTGCAGAAAAGAGTAAGTTGAATGATACAAGAGTAGTGTAAGGTAGCTCAAGGCTTACAGAATGTTTTCAGTACGTAAATGTGTGTCATTAAAGCAGTGTGTATATAATAATGTTGCAAGAAAATATTGCAAGACAAAGATAATATTTGTAAAGTGAAATAAGAATCGTTTGTTTTAGCTTCACCTGCATAGTGCCTTATATAAACACATTTCTGTTTGCTCACCAGAAAGAATTAGTTGAACACACATTCTCTGGACAGCTTGACATACAGTCAAGAGGTACAGTCTGTACTACTTGTCTAACTATGCAAACTTTTCATTCTGAGTTAAGTAGAAGAGGCATTTGCTAATGGGTTTGTCTTTTGCATGAGAACCTCTGCACATCTCATGTAACCCCAGGAGAAAATGCCTTTGGGTTCACTTGGACTGGAATTAGAACCACCAGAGTTGGATGTGAGTTTTATTTGGTGTGTCAGGGAAAGCCTAAATGTCTACTGGGTGACTGTTGCTTTCTCAGAAGGAGTTCTGTCTCCGTTGCTTAGGAATTCAGACATGGGCAACATTAGGATGGGCTATTATGTGCACTTAATCAGTTGAACCCACCTCATGGTGCCCCCTGGAGTCCGTAAGGTAAAAAGGGTACCTTCCATGGTGTGAGTGTACCAATCACCATGTATTTACACTTCACTGCTCTATTACTCATTCATACATATATGACCATAAATAAGATCTCCAACTGACTTTATTGTGAACGAGACGTCATATCTCACAGGCTTCTTAATACTGCTCAGAAATTATATTTGATGTTTTCTTAGATAGACCAACATGCTTATAACCAGATATAGACACAGTTGCAGTAACTTGCCCTGCAATTCACAAGCTTCAGCTACCTTGCTTGAAATATTATCAATACTAATAATATTTACCAAACCACCATCCTAAGAAAGCCAGTCTCCTTCCTACATTCCCTAACTCAACTCAGCACTTCCAACTCAGAGATGGTTTTCAATCAATATACCCATTGTTTCAGAGCTCCTCCAAAGTGGCCCTCCGCCAAGACTGTGCCAAAGACATTAGTCCTGTGTTCCCTGACTGAATTCAGCCTTTCTTACAGGATGCCGGTATTTAATCACTTCATGTCCGCACAATATCACTGTGAGCCCTGGGAAGCATTACCACGTTTCTGTTTTTATTTTGTCACTCACTCCCCTGACTGGTTTGTTTTTAGAGGTTTAACTGAGCCTTTAGCCTAAAGGCTGTTTCCTTTACATGTGTTGTACAGAAGTATGGAGGACTTTCGCCAAGAGGCAATATAATGAATGCTGGAAATGGGACAGGTTTTGGGCTTAGATGGACCTGTATTTGAGATCTGGCTCTGCCACTCACTTACTGAGCAACCTAAAGTTTAGTTAACATCTCAGTATCTTATTTTTGCACATGTAAGTGTGCATATTCCACTGCGAATGAACTAATGATTTTGAAAATTAGAAATAAAGCTATGTATCCAGTAGATTTTTTAAAAAAACAAATAGCTCTTTTGTTTATGGGTATCTTTGTATTTAAAGAAAACATTCACAGAAAAATTTATAACTTATTTTCTATATTATTAAAGAAAGAAGGAAAGGAAAATAAGATATTACGCTGAAAGAGTAACCTATTCCTGGAAATTTAGTTCTAACATTTAAGGTAATATATCTTGTATGAAACATCTTTCACAAACTTGGAAATCCAGATGATGTAATCCAACAGTGACCTCCCAGTGTGAGGATGGCGCTGAATGCCTGAGAAATTCAAGATGCCCGGGGCGGGCCTTGTCCTCGATGACCATCTGATCTGACTTTGTGAGAAGACAACATAAGGCATTCACAAATAAAGGCATAGTGAAAACTGCCTGAGGGGAACTATGAATGCTATGCAATTTGAAAGAAAAAAATTCACATCTGGGTGGAGAAAATTAGGAAGAACTTCAGAAAGGAGGAAGGAAATTTTTGAGTTGGATCTAACAAGATGGATAGCAAACCTCCATGCAACGAGAGAAAAGGCATTCCAGCAGAATAAAATAAAGACAAAAGCAGATTACATTTGTTGACATTTTACTATGTGTCAGCCACTCTAATAAATACTTTATGTCATTTAATCCCTCAAGTGTTCCTGTGAAGGAAGAATTATATTTATTTAACAAAACAGAAAATCAAGGCATAGAGAAGTAAAGTTATTTGAGTATGATGAACAGCCAGTAAATACACTCAGCATTTCTCGTTGACTGAAGATCTGTCCGATTCCAAAGTCAGTTTAGTGAGCACTATGCTAGGGTGTCTACAAGAAGTGTGGTGGTCTGTAGAAAACAGCAGTTCATTTTCAGGTTGGGACTGCTATGTGGTAGCATCAAATAAAAGAGAGCTTTGATTAAAAAAATAGACTATTTTTAAAAGGCCTTGAAAGTATAGTAAAATAATTAAAATTTTGCCATGAACATTATTTTGACTACAGTGTTTAGAATAGGGACAGTGGTAAAATGAAAGAGAAATGATCATTTTGGAATCTACACAGTAGTTTAAGCAAGGTGTAACAAAGTCTGAACTAACTTGGAAATAAGAAACGTTGCCTCAGAATTACTGGATAATCTAAGAAACTGTTGGATATGGAAATAATTGAGTCTTGTTTCACAAAATAGGGATGAAGTCAAAGGTTGTTGTTGTATAATAAAGTTTTTGACTGGCATTTATTCCTGATTTCTAGAAGGGAAAATCAAATCCTTAGAATTTTCCAAGTAATAGAAGTTATCCATCAGCCTCTGGGATCACACCTGAACTCATGCTAAGAGATGAGATGACTTGGGGTTTGGGCTGGTCACCAGAAAAACCAACCACATGATTAGACATTTGGCACTGAAGCGTGGCCAGTGATTCGACCAGTCCCGCCTACTTTATAAAACACCGTTGAAAACCCTGGATGGTGGAGCCTGGTGGAGTTTCCTAGTGGCTGATACCAGTACTGCAAGAGAGTCAGGAGTTCCGCCACAGGGGGCCCCTTCCAGACCAGGCCCTAGGAGTGTTTCCATTTGGCTGGTCCTGATTTCTATTATTTATAATAAAAACTGTAATTGACAGAAGTGTGGGTGGCTTGTTCGAGTAAAAGGTAGTCTTGCTGGGGACCATGCCTTTTAATCTGTGGAGTCTGACACTAACTCCTGGTGGGCCGTGTCCAAATTATACAGGCATACCTTGTTTTATTGTGCTTTGCTTTATGTGCTTCGTAGATGTTGTATTTTTTTATATAAATTGAAGGTTTGTGTGGCCCTGTATTGAATAATCAAGTTTATTGGTGCCATTTTTCCAACAGGTTCACATGATGATTAGCATTTTTTAGAAATAAATTATTTTTAAGTGAAGGTATGTACATTTTTTAGATGCAGTGTTACTGCACATTTAATAGACTACAATATAGTGTAAACAGAACTTTTATATGCAATGGGCAATCAAAAAAATTGTGTGACTGACTTTATTGGCATATTTGCTTTACTGCGGGGGTCTGGAAGCAAACCTGTAATGTCTCTGAGTCTGCCTGTATCGCAGCATACCAGTGGGTGGCAGGGTAGTTGCTGAGAAATTTCAAGTACAATTGGAAAGCAGATAAAGATAGAGACAATATGAAAAATATAGAAATCATCTGGAATTGCACTCAGAAGCACTAAACATATTTGGGAGATTTCTAGAAATGGAAAGCCATGCGTATTCATTTTGTAGAGTTGTCATAACAAAATATTACAAACTGGGCAGCTTAAACAATGTAAATTAATTTTGCCAAAGGCCAAGGTGTCAGCAGATGTCTTAGTTTATTCCGATTGCTATAACAGACTACCACAGCCTGGGTGACTTATAAACAACAGAGATTTATTTCTCTCAGCTCTGGACCCTGGAGTCCAAGGTCAGGGAGCCAGCATGGGTGGGTTCTGGTGAAAGCCCTCTTCCAGGTTGCAGGCTGTGGACTTCTAGCTCAGTCTGTCTTTTGGTGGGGGGAGAGGCAAACGAGCTCTCCGGAGCCTCTTTCACAAGGTCGCCACTCCCATTCCTGAGGACTTTGCTCCCATGGCCTAATTCCCTCCCAAAGGTCCCATGCTTCAGTCTCATTCCCTTGGAAATTAGGATTTTAACACCATAGCAGCAAGTCTGGTTTCTTCCAAGGCCTCTTTCCTTTGCGTGCAGACGGCTGCCTTCTGGCTGCTTCCTCACTCGGCCTCCTTTCTGTCCACACCCACTCTGGTGTTTCTTCTCCTTCCAAGAACCAGTCCTTTGGATGAGAGTGCCACTCTCAGAGCCTCGCTTTAAATTAATCACCCCTTTAAAGACCTTATCTCTACATTTGTTAGTATTCTCGGATTCTGGGGGCTAGGACTTTAACATATGAATTAGGGACGGGAGGGATATGATTTAGTCTATGACACCATAGTTTTGAGAATCACCTAAATATAAAGTATCACTCTAAAACATGAGGTTAAAGAAAATTGCTCAGGGAATAAGTATAAAAGGGAATATGGGTAAGAGTTAATAATAAAATATTTGGGAACTCCACAGAAAATTACACAAACTAGCAATTAGAAATCAGAGAATACTTGAAAATCAAAAGGGCAAAAATAATGATAAAATATGAAACTATTAGGACAACACAAATAGTTGATGCAATTAGTTGGCAGGTTACTCAACTTATAAGAAAGATCTCTGTGGCTGCTGCAACAATTATTAAGAGTTGAGGAAAGAGGGTAAGCAGGAAGGTAACTCCCCACGAAGTGGATGAGGGCGAAGGAAAGGAATAATGGATGTGGGCAGAAGAGGAACAAAGAATGAATGAGCATGAGAAGGTCTGTTTCATGAGGTCTTTGATTCAAAATTTACCTGCCAGCCGGGCGTGGAGGATCAGCTGATTGTGTGTCTGAATAACTCAGGTATTTTAGGCACCTAAGAAAAATACAACATTTTTCTCACTCTTCTAGGCTGAGAAAAATCTCTGGCTGATTTTGCTTGAAATCAGCATTTTGGAGAGGAAGAAAAACAGAAATGAAATTTTTCATAGGCTGATCAATTATGAGTATGAATAAAAGTACTACTAACTTTTATATATTTCAGCTATAAAAGCTTACCAAACTATTGAGAAAGGAAGGGTCTTTTCACTAGCTCCTTAGGTATTAAAAGGCACCAAAGAATGGTCACTAATTCCCTATTCTGTCATCGAAGACAGTTACTGAAATGAGCATAGCAATTTAAATCAGAACTCAATAGTGATTTGATAGAGTCAAACTCAAGAAAAGTGCATCAAAATCTGAAGCTATAGATTTAATAAGCTCTGAAGCTATGGATTTGCTAAATAGAACTGTAGTTGGGTCATAGCAGTGAGTACATTAAATCAATTTCAAAGGACAATATTACTTCTAAGCTGCTTTAACATGCTGTTTGTTTCCTAGGCATAATTTCGTATTCACCCTACCCTTACATTGTTTCTAGTCAGCTCTACAGATACAATCAAGGTTACTTCAAGAACACAAAACGACACCATAGTGCCACATTCAGGATGAAATTCAACAAACACTTATTCATTTTATTTCAATCAGAGGAAATAAGAAGTATTACCATATACATAATGGATAGAGTTAATAGGATTTCCAGGGGGAAAAAAAGGAATGAAATAGCATAACAAAATAAACCTAGCATTCTTTTTTTAAAAAAAGAATGTGACTGAGATTTGTGGTTCCTATTTAGTTACATTGGTTAAGAATATCTCTAAGACATTACATATTCTTTTTTATAAATAAGAATATCACATTGAGGTAATAAGATGGAACAGAGCCGGTATTCTAAGTGAGCTGGGAGACTGGGCTGTAATTTTCCCTTTTACCAGATGATGTAATTTCCCACAACAGTGTACACAGAAACCTTACATGCTAGTCACAAAAAAAAGTGAGACGTCTTCAGAAGGCAAATGTCCTCAGTCCTTTCTAACAGGGACATTTGTTTCCTTTCCAAAAGCTGTATATAGTTCACTGTATCTTTTTATGACATCTGCATTCTGCTGTGTATCACGTTTATCCATGTCCTTGAATTATATTGGTTGTTTGGTCTTAAGTTATTCTGGAGGAACTGTCCAAGAATAAGAATATTTAAATGTTTTCTGTTATAAACTAAATAATGTTTGTGGTCATCACTTTTTAACACAGTGGTTTTAAAGGGAGATAGAAGCTGCTGTTTTTATTGAACTGTTTTTCTTAGCTGAAGAAATGAAACTGAGGATGAGGGGTTCAAACGCGGTTCATTTTACAAAGCTAGCAAAGCTCACAGCATTGGAGTAGTTTTCGCAGGAGCCTGGCGCGGGGCCTGTGTGGACCTGGGTGTGCCCTTAAATCATCAGCCTCCCACGTGTTTGTTGTGTTTGTCTACACATACGCAGACAATTCTGGAAAGAAGTCCCACACTTGCAACAGATTCTTAGAAGAAATCTGTACTTCTAAAAGAAAAACAAACAAACTGTAATAGAGTGACAATAAAAAATGATTTAATAAGTAAAAAAAAAGTAGAAGAAACAATTGCCTTACTCTCATTTCGGATCATAAATATCTCAAAGTATAAAAATAGCACATTTATTCTTTGCTCTTATTCAACATTTACTGAGTACTTATCATGTACCCCTCCCCTCAGAAAATTACAATCAGTGGAAGAGATGTTAATGATATACTAAGGTTCTATGCTTGTTAAGGGATAACAGTTTCTAAGGGATAGAAGCATGGCTCTCGAACAATATCAAATGGACTCTTGTGAAGGGGTTCTATTACATTCTATTACATTCATGAGTTATGAGGGTGTCAGTAAGATGTTGCAACCAGTTCAGAGTTGATTTAAAAAAAACTATACAAATATAGGCAATAAGAAATGCTAAACAAATCTATAAATCCATGCAAAACTGGCCTATCCACAGGGCAATAGTCAACTGCATTCCACAAGGCCCTGATTTGTACGCCACAGGAAGATAATCTGCATTATTATGAGCCTTAAGTAGCTCACGGATAGAGAAAGAAAAAGCAGGGATAACCTAGACACGTGCTCCATGAAGGATGGCCGCTGCTGTCTCTCCCCATCTGAGATTGTCACAGCTTTTCCTGACATAAATTTACAGAAAGGTTGCAATAAAGCTTTTGTACAATACAAAAAGCAAGCAACTAATTTGATTGAAGGAATTAGAATAAGTGCTCATGGAAATGATATGTGAAGTGGAAGTTGAAGAAAGAATGTGGGGAAAAGATAAAGAAAAGGACATAAAAACGGATTTCACAACATCTACAGGGGCTTAGCAGTGTGAAAGAGTCTGGGGCATCCGTAAAACAGTGTGAAGCTGTTTGATGACTGTGGGAATGCAATTTAGAGTCTTATTTTGGAGAACTTTGAAGTCCCAAGGATGGAATTTGCATTTTTATAGTTTTCCAAAGTGTTTCTAAAGGTGAGGACGTGTCCCTCAATGTCTGAGTTTGAGAGCTCTGCATGAAAAAGTCAAATCAATCTGTCATTTTAACTTAAAATGCTTTGTGATGGTTTTGAATTCGATCATGTGAAATTATAACTTATGGTGTAAAGCTTACTATGCCTGGTGTATGAGACCCAGGAACTACACTGGTTCTGAATTTGGGCTGAGCTAACATTCCAGGAAAGTGTCCCAGGCTGAGCCACACTCTCTGGGCACAGCCCCTTTGTCTGGAGATACACAAGCCCCTCAAGCTGAGATGCACAACAGGCATTGACCACAGGTTCTGTGAAGTTCTCTTAGTCTGAGAAGTAGCACAGTGAGTTTTTACACGTTTGAGGAAAGTTGCTGGCACCTCCACAAAAGACGAGGTGCACTGATAGGAATGAGCGTGTGGACACAGCCCAGAGAGATGGGGTGGCATGGACTAAGGTGGTGGCAGTTGGATGGAAAGGGAAAAATCTGTATTAAAGAGCTCATTAGGATTTTCTGGCCAATGGGCTGCAGGGCATATGAGGGAAGGGTTATATATGGATGTTTTACTGGTGGAATCAGACTGGGCTGCTAAGACACAAGAATGGATGGAAGTTGTAGTCACAGTTGTAGTTGCCTGAAAATGTCCAAATCCCAGGTTCTTGGGATTAATTACCCATAGATCTTTTCTTTTGACCTGTTATAGATAGATTTGCAAAAGAGCAGCTTAGCTTTTGAATTTGTATTTTTTTAAAAAATCTTGGGATTAAAAAAAGCTTCATACTGGAATAGGTAGCAGGTCATCATTTTAAGACACTCAGAAGGCATATTCTGACCTGAGTGCTTCTGTAAATGTTTTTCATGATTAAGTCCATGTAACAGAACAACACCACCATCGTCCTGCTTGGTATAGAAGATAGTTTGTTATAATATCAATGCTGTCATAGGGTGAATATGAGGGTGCAAAACCAAGTAGTGTTTAAATTTATCTGTCTAAAAAGATGTCTCTAATCTGGCAGTTTAGCAAATGGATCTCATATAAAAATTTCTCCTAAATGCTCACATAACTAAACTTTCAGAAATACAACATAGGACCTCTCAGGGACAAGCCATATAATAACAAACAAAATTGTATATGTGTCAAGTTTCATTGGATGGCAGAAGGTAGAACCTAAGAGGGAAGGTTTTATGTTGAAGTAATTTTGCTTAATAGAGTACTGGAAACACACACACACATACCCACTGTGTTTCTAGAACTAGAGTGACAGGCTTTAAGAAGTCTAGGACACAAATCCCATTCCTCTCGTATTCCAGATGGCTGGCCTTGTTTAAAGGGCATCTGAGGAGAATTATGATAATTTCTTTAAAACCACCTGGTCCTAAACTTTCCCACAAGTCTGGTCATGGAGAGATTTCCCAAGAAGCTCTGCTTTGAATGTTTATATCCATCTGACTTCTAAAAAAAAAAAAAAGCCAAGAAATTGACAGAGCACCAAAGAATACCCTAAAGACACTGAAAGATGAACCATAATGTAATGTTACATATTTCTTATGACAACATAATATATTAGAAGAGACTGGGATTGCTTGGATAGGAGTCAGAAATTTGGGGAAACAATGGCTCTGTCAGCACATGCAGCCCTAACCCTACCACGGAGCCTGTTTTTCTTAGCACGCCATGGATTTAAAGTTATGGCCCAAGTGGATATTCCCAGCTCGGTTGATTTCTCAGGAGCACATATATCCACATGCCCCAGACAAGATCATTTCCAGTTTTCAGCACTCGCGGTTCTGAGGAGAGAGAGCTAAATTATGTGAGAGCACTCCCAGTGGGGGAACACACAGAAATAGTTGTTCTAGAAGCAATAAAGCCAGGGCAATAAAGGGAACTCAAGGTTGGGCAAGTCTGGGGCCTCAGACATTGTGTTCAATGAATTCTATTGGAAGGGTCTTCGCATAGATTCCAGCTGAAATCTTAAGAGTATAGTGGCTGGATTAGGCTCCCAGACAAAAACAATGATTTCAGGGGCTACTTAGGAAGATGAGTTCCATAAGCAGCTCTTATTTTCCTAAAAACTATTAATTACCATTTCAACACATACTATTAAGTATATTCTGCACACTGGTAATACAACTGTGAGCACACAGACCATTTCTGAGGACTCCTCCTCTTTTCACAAATTCCTCCTGGGTATGATAACAAAAACAAAATCAGAGAATGTTTATGCTGATCATTAATACGTTAACTCTTTTTGTGGAGAAGAAAAGCCAAAGATCAATAAGCTAATCCCAGTAAAAGAAAAGCTTATGTTACTGATTCACGCTGTGGTATTTTCTCCTCCAAGCCTCATCAGACTTTTCAGACTGTCGCTTGCCCTTAGTAAGAAACTCTTCTTTGGAGTGTTTGATTTTCATGATTTAGGTAAGCTAATTCACAAAGTTCAGTTCCCTGTTAAAGCAGAGACTACTGTGTTCTCAATAGCTCCACTACCAACCCTATACAGGAACCATTTCTGACTTTCGAGTATGTTTTCCTATCTGCAAAATGGGCTTCACAATACATTCACCCAACAGTTTTCCTTTTATAAATAGATATATGACAAAGAGGAGTAGCACACCTGTATTAAGCTATCAATAAATGCCAGCAATTGTTATTGCTTTCCAGGTCACTTTGGTTTCCATAAAGCAGATATTACTGAACACTCTGAGATCTTTACGCCACTCTTTACTCCTGCCCACAGTAAGAGCTGCTGTTACCCAGGAAGTGAGCAGTAGCCACTACATGCACTTCTCACAAGGGCGGTCCACTCTAGCAACAATCCCCAGCCTGGGCAGGGTCTGTTTCTGCTCCCTCATCAGGCAGAGTTGGGTGAGTGTGACTGTTCTGTGGATTGGAACTTTCACTTTGGTGGGCAGGTCCAAAATCTGTACAGGAGGGTAGGGTGTGAGCAAACATATTTTTTTGTTTTCACTAAACCAGGTCTTTTACAAAGTTGATTTTGATGCTTCATATGCTCATGCCCTTGTCATATTTCTCAAATAACAGAACCTGGGAGCAGGAAGCAGCTCCCAGGAGCTGGAGCAGGAGGGAGAGGAGGGATTTTTATTTAGCCCTTTCAAAGTCCCAATATGGTTGACAGTGTGTGTAGCACAACTAACAGTGTACATGAGTGAGGAGTAAAAGCTCTTATTTGTCAGGGCTCATTGCATGTGAGCCGGGCCTGCTTTTGGACCCAGTAAGAAGCCCCCTCTAGCTATCCTGTGTCCTAGTTTGAGCAGAGCCTCTCCTAGCTGGCAGTCAAGTAGACATTACTCAAGGTTTGGCAAAAGCCATAACTCTGTGTGAGTGTGTGTGTGTATCCACACATGTGTGTGCATTGGTGAAAATCGAAGTAGGCCTGGCGGAAGGTAATAGAAACCAATGTCCCAGAATAGACTCAAACTTTAGCTTAGCTAAGAATCACTGGAGGTCTTGTTAAAACAGGAGATCTCTGAGCTCTACCCTCAGAGTCCCTGACTAGACAGGTCTGAGGTGGAGCCTGAGAGTGAGCACCTAACAGCCTCCCCGTGACTGTCTCAGTTAGTCTGGGATCACACTTTGAGAACCACCATGTCAGAACTGTTTGCACACTTACACTGCACACTCACATTGCACACTCACACACAATAATACATGTGCATGTGCAATGATAATCTGTGTAAACTCTCTATATGTTTAGGGTCAAGCAAACAGGAAGCTTAGAACAGGAAAATACAATAACCAAAATAAAAAATTCAGTGAATGGGCTCAAAAACAGAGTGGAGAGAGCAAAGGAAAGAATCAGGGAAGTGGAAAATGGAACAGAAATCTACTCAGTCTGAACAAAGAGAGAAAATAGAAAGGAAAATACTGAACAGTGCCTCCAGGAGCTATGGCAGTATAACAAAAGATCTAACATTCATGTCACCGGAGGCGCAGAAGAAGGGAAAGTGGGTAGGGCTGAAAAATAGTCAGAAAATACTGGCTGAAAACTTACCACTACTTCATTTACTTTGTTGCTCAAATCGTTTCTCCCAAATTGGGCATTGGGAACTCTTTCAGTTGTTGCCTGGGCTCCTCTGACATGGTTTTATGGTTTGTTTTCTGTTGGTGTTTTGCATTTCCTTACTCTTTGGTACTACAAGATGCTCTAGGTTTATCGCATTGTCTGCCCACTCCTAAAATCAGTCATTTCCCATGAAAAACTGGTTCCTTTTATTAGAGGACTATGTCAGAAACCGAGATCTGGGTACTAGATATGCTTGTTGCTCTTGGGGTGTCATTACTTTCAGGGCCTCCCAGCTGATGGAGCAAAACCATGTGTTTATATGAATCCATGTAGACATACAGATCTATAAATATTTTCTGCATGTAGCTGTATGTATCTATAGTAAGCTCGACATGAGTTTGCTCTCTTGTCTCCAGCTCTAATCCATTGCCACACAGATCATTGATTCTCTTCCCCTGCTTATTGATAACTCCCACTCTAACGTGAGGGACTTGGCTCCCACCATCCGTCACCCATTTACTTTATTGCCCCATCTCACTATACGTGTGTAATAATATCAGTATTGATAACCCCTAGTCCCATGGGAAGCAACTTTATCAATTAGAGCATGTGCATTTCCTTTTGTCCTTAGTCTTAGAGACTCTACTCTTCCAAGATCTTTAGATCAGTACCTGTTCTCATCCACTTCTGTAGGTGGTTTCACACATCAGTAAAACGGATGTCACTGGCAAAGTCTGCATTCCTTCCTGGAATCCTTCAACCTTCAAAAGACACGTTTAAATTTTCATACATTAAGGTTCACGACAGTTCTATGGGTCAAGAAAAACACATTCTAACTCGTATCCACCATTACGGTATCATATAGACTAATTTCTCTGCCCTAAAAATCTTCTGAGCTCCACCTATTCTTTCTTCCATCTTCTCTCCAAACTTCTAGCAGACAGTGATCATTTTATTTTCTCTACAGTTTGTGTTTTGTAGAATATCTTATCATTGGAATCAGGCAATATGTAGTTTTTTCATGCTGACTTTGCACTTAGCAATATGAATTTGAGTTTCCTTTATATATTTTCAGAGATCGATAACTCATTTCTTTTTCTTACTAAGTAATGTTTCATTGTATGAAGTTCCACAGTTTGTTTATTCATTCAGCAACTGAAGAACATCTTGAATGCTTCCCAGTAGTGGTAATTATTCATAAGCTGAAGTTGCTATGAGCATGTGTGTGCAACACTATTTTTATGTGAACACAGGTTCTCAAATCAATTGAGTAACTGATTCTGGGAACACAATGGCTAGACTGTATGGTAAGACTATGTTTAGATTTTTAAAATACTACCAAACTGTCTTCCAAAGTGTATGTACCATTTTTCATTTCCCCCAGCAATGAATAGAGCTCCTCTTGTTCTGCATCCTCCCTAGAATTTGTTGTTTTCATTTTTTGTGTATCCTAGCTATTCTATTCTAGTAGGTATGTAGTGGCCTCTCATTATTGTTTTAATTTGAAATCTGTTTTATTGTTTATATACATTTACTTCTGTATACATTATAAATTCCAAAATACATTATTTTTAATGTGGATTTAACAATTGTCTTTTATTATTAATGATCTTTAATAATCATTAATAGTCATAAAAAGATATATATACAAAGATATAATAAGAAAAAAGTATATTTACTTAAGTGGTTACCATTTCTGGCACATTTATTTGTGTAAATCCAGAATTGTATCTGGAATTTTTTATTTCTGCCTATAGGACTTCTGGTAATATTTGTTTTAGTACCAATGAACTGGCAAAGAGTTTTCCATCATTTGTGGACCCAAGGTAGCTTTATTGTACTTAATTTTTAAAGATATTTTTATTGCTTATAGAATTAAGTAGGCAGGTTTTGTTCTTTTTCTCCAGTAAATTGCACTGCTGCACAGTCCTCCCGCTTGTGTTGTTTCTGACTGGAAGTCTGCAGTAGCCCTTCCCTCTGCCCCTCTATGCAATGTGTCCTTTTGCCCTTGTGGCTTCTTTCAAGGTTTTTCCCTTTGTCATTGGTTTCCAGCAATTTGAGTACAAGGTGCTTCTACATAGTTTCCTTCATGTTTCTTGTTGTTGGGGTTCATTGAAATTCTTGGATCTGTGGGTTTATGATTTATACCAAACTTAGGAAATTCCCAGCCCTTTCTATTTAAGTATTTTTCTGTCCAGTTTTTCCTCTCGTCCTTCAAGGACTCCACTGTATGTATACGGAACTGTTACACTTTTCCCACAACTCATGGATTCATTCTCTTTCTCTTCCTCTTCCTCCTCCTGTTCTTCCCCTTCTACTTCTTCCTCTTTTTCTTTGTTAATATAGTTTTTACATTTTGTGTTTTATTCTAAATTGCTTTAGTTGCTGTGTCTTCAATTTTACTAATCATTTTTTGTTGGCAATGTGCAAACTGCTATTAAAACTATCCAGTGTATTTCTCATTGTTCATTGTCATTTCTTATATAAAAGTTTGATGTTAATCATTTTCTAAATTTCTATTTAACATTTTCAATATTCCCTCTAACTCCTAGGATATAGGAAATAAAATTATAATAACTGTCTTAATGTCTTTGTCTACTAATTTTATAATTGTGGCATTTTTTATTCAGTTCTGATTGATTTTACTCTTTTTTTCTAATTTTGACTATATTTTATTGATTGTGCATCACAGTTGTCCCAGTTTTTTCCTTTTGCCCCCTTCTACCCCACTTCCCTCCAGCAGTTCCCCCACCTTAGTTCATGTCCATGGGTTGTGTGTGTAAGTTCTTTGGCTTTTTCCTTTCCTATATTATTATTAACATCACCCTGTCTATTTTGTCCCTACCAATTATGCTTCTTCATTGTGGGTCACATTTTCCTGTTCTGCAACTTGATAATTTTTTAAATGGAATGACAGAATATGAATTTTACATTATTGAGTGCTGAATATCTCTGTACCCCTAAAAATACTCCTAAATTTTGTTCTGGGACACAATTAAGTTACCAAGAAATAATTTGATACTTCCAAATCTTGTTTTTAAGTTTTACTAAACAGGGTCATATCAGCTGTCAGTTTTATGTTAATTTTGCCTCGTTACAAAGGCGAAATCCGAGTACTCTACCTAATGCAATGAGCTATGAAGTCTGGCATGCTGACTGGAGCAGCAGGGAATGTTCTAGGCCACATGAGAGCTCCATGTATAGTATATCCCAATCTTTGGGGCAGTTCTTTTCTCAGTTGTGGGTAGTTTCTTTACATGCATGTGCTGATCAGTACTCAGTTGATGATTCGATTTAAATGCTCTAGGGGAGTTTTCTCTCTTTCCGATTCTCTGTCCCTGAACACAAGTTTCCTTGACCTCCCTGAACTCCCAGCTCTGTCTTATCAGTTCAGAGACATTGAGCAAACCCTGCCTGGGTTCTCCCTCCCTAAGCCACTGCGTTGAATCTGGAAATGTTCTCCAGGCAGCAAACTAGGATAATTGTTGGGATTCTTCTGCTTGTATCCAAACTGTAAGTAATCATTGCCTTCCATTGCCTGATGGCTAACAGCTTGAACCCCATTATGTCATATATTTTGTCTACTGTTTTTTTAGGTGGGAGGGTAAATCTGGTCCTTGTCATCCCACACTGACCAGAAGTGGAAGTCCTATGACTGACTGTCCAATGAGTATAGTTCTATTTCTCCTATTTGTTCAAGAATACTTTATAGAGTAGCAGAGGAAGTAATCTGGGCTCCCAGTAATTTTAAATGAGATGTATTTTCCCAAACACACTTTTTTTATGCTATGCCATGGGGCACATTTTTCCTGACATGAACAGATCATCTAGGTAGGTTACACGCCTCAAAATTAAGCACCTATTGATCTTCTTCTAGATTAGTAAATTTACTTAACCTATGCTCCATTGACTTTGATCAGGACATAGTATTTTATGTTTCTTCTTAACTTTGCTTCACATCCAGAAGATTTCTCTTATTTAGATATCCAGATTTTAAAGAATCCTACGTTCCTCAGGGAAGCTTATTACTTCAGCCCACCCACACTCCCTTAGGATTCACACTTATTTTTAGAGAATTCTATGCTTCATTGAAGATGTGAACATATTCATTTATTTTGGCTTTCTGCAACCTTCAATTCATCTGAATTTCAGAATGTCTGGCAGATATTCTTCATAGAATGTGGTTTCGGGAAGTAGCTGCTTTTCATTTTCACTGCAAATACAATCAATCTCTCTCTCTCTCTCCCTGCCCCACCATATGGTTTCAGCAAGAGTCATAGATTTCACAAGTACATTACCATAATCCACTGAGAGCCCTATCTCTGTTAATGAATCTCTAAGTTTCCTACTCATCAAAGTCTGAAACTTCAGCTACCCTCCTGAACATGGAGAAGAAAACCATGAAGGATGAGTTAGTTATTTAGCTGTCAATTATTTTTAACAATTTCCCTTATAATGATTTCTTTTCATTACCACTAAAACACTGGTCTGGGCCTGTATTATTGCATGCTTTACTACTGAAATTGTTCTTTTTGTGTATTATTTTAAATCCTCATTCTTTTATTTAAAAAAAACTGTTCATATTGACTTGTAATATGAGGCTCAAGTCCAAGTCTTTGCTTAGATGTCACCATTTTAGTAGGGCTGCCCTGACCACCACATTTGAAATTGCCACCCCCTCTCCCTTGACACTACCCAATTTCCCTTATCTTGCTCTAATTGTTTTTATAAAACTTATAGAAAAGTCTTCTAATATAAATTAGAGGTACATAATAAAATTACATAGTACATACAATATATACTCTATACTGTCTAACCTTTGTTATGACACATTTTCATTTTTATTTTGTTTATTGGCTATCTCTCTTTGTTAGAATAAATGTAAGTTCATAGGAGCAGGGAATCTTGGTCTTGTATTGCTGTTTTGTTGACCCAGAACAGAGCTTGATATTTAGTAGGTTTTAACACATATTTGTTGAATTCATAAATAGACCTATTAAAAATGAGATAAGCCATGTAATGGAGTAAGAGAAACAGATAAATGAGAACATGGAACTGATTGCTGCATTTACTGAGTTTCTTGGCAAATAGGCAGGAATGTGATAAGTTACAAAGCTCACCTTTGATATAGATTGAAAATGATCTTTTATCTAGCATTAAGCTTTAAAAGCATTACTGCAGCAACCTTCTACCTTATCTCTCTGCCCTTTAAAATTCATCTTTCTCACTCCTCTAGGATGATTCTTGCTAAAGTGCTGCTTTGCTCCTTAATGTATTCTCCTGTTCAAAAACTTAAGACGCATTCACATTTGCTGCAGGATAGAGTGTTTACTTCTTAATGGCCTTCAAGTCATTCTCAACCCAACCCCGATTTCTTCTCTGTTCTTTTCATTCTCTAGTTTTCTAAACATTAAACTCCAAGGATATTGACTTACTGGTCAAAATATTAATGAAAAAAAAAAAAACTTTTTAAGAATCCTGCACACCTCTTCCTCCTCTGTTATTGACATGGCTCCTGTTGTCTTAGACAGCCCAGGCTGCCACAACAAAACATGTAGACTGAGTGACTTACACAACAGACATTTATTTTCTCACAGTTCTTGAGTCAGGAGAGTCTGGTATTAGGGTTCTGGAAGGGTTCAGTTTCTAGGAAGAGCTCTCTTCCTGATTTGCAGACAACTGCCTTTCACTGTTCCCTCCCATGAGAGAGAAATCTCTGGTATCTCTTCAGGACCTCACCCAGACCATCTCATTTAACCGTAATCATCTCCTTAAAGGCCCTATCTCCAATTCAGTTACATGGGACGTCAGGGCTTCACAATGTGAATCTGAGAGGAAACACCTCATTTGTATTACACCTGTGTATCCATTCTGGGTTGGCCTTGACATCCTTTTCTCTTTCTCTCTCATCTGTCAAATTATTTCTTCTTCAAAAACAGTTTAAAAGAGTACTCATTAATTTCTTTGTCTTCCTCTGAATTCCTATGACAACTGTTAAAGGCATTCATTTGAAAATTAATGATAAACTACTGCCTGACACTTCTAGTGTTTGGTTAATATTTATCACTTATGTCGTTCAACCTTTTAATTATTTGTACCCTTTCTTTGTAACAAAACCATAAGGCTCTTGATGTCAGAGACTATAATATATTTCTTCATATCCTGTAAGTAAGTACCTGGCATGTATTCAATACATTTATGAAGGGGAACCCAAAAAACAGAATTTATTCATAAAAAAATTGTGTATTTATTCTTACACGTTTAAACTTGAGTCACCTTCAAAGTTCTCTCCATTTGATGCAATGCACCTATTAAGAGTCTTTTCCCAGTACTCAAAACAGTTTCTGAACTCATCGATTTTGATGCTGTTTAGTGCTTCTACCTTTCTTTGTTCCACCTCTTCAATGCAGATATTGGCAAAACACTTCCCTTTGATGACTTTTGTCATGCAGAGAAACAGAAAAAAAGTCACGCGGGTGAGATTGGTGAATATGGAGGATGGGCCATGGGGGTCAGGCTGTTTCTGGTCAAAAACTGCTGAGCACTCTGTGCAGCGTAGGCAGGTGCACTCGTAAGTCACCCACCAATAAATGGGCAAATGTGTTGAATGAGTCTTCAAAAACATTTCACTGAAGCAGAATGCAGCCTCTCACAACAATGTCATCTGGTACACTGACACAGATGGGTTCCTAGAACACTCATGTAGTGGGGGAAGCCTGTACTACAAGGGGCTTGCCCTCCAGAAGATAATTCTGGGTTTTTTTGGATCCCCCTCAAATGTCAATTTTTATTTGTTTCATAATTATTAGTAATTTTTAAGGCATTTTCATGTAAAATAAATAATTCATGTCTCAGATTACCTCTATAGGTAATAATAATCCTATGTTAAAAATTAAATCTAAACTTAGAGAAGCCATACAACTTGTCTGAAATAACACAAGTGAACAAAAGCATCTAGTCTAAGCTCTGAGGTGGACTCCTTGATCAGATCTCTTTCCAACCATATGCCAACCATTTACTAAATGATGTTCAGTAGAACAAGAGTAGAACAGCTGAAGCTGTCCCTCTAATAACACGACCATAAAATAAGGCCATCTTCCCACCCCGAGCAGACAGATTTCTAGTTAAAGGTAGTTGCAGGTACGATATGGCAGAAGTCATATTCACTTGCCTTTGTCACACCGCTGAGTCACCGCTGAGTGCAATATTAGTACGTGGAGTGCTCATATAGATTCAGAGTCACTCCAAGAGCCTGTGTGCTTCCCCCAGCACTGAGGACCCAAGTCCTCCTCTCCCCTCAGCATAAATGACCAGTCATCATCTCTGATGCCTGCATTACTATGCTTTTCAGACACAGAACCTGACCCCAGGTTGATTGTGCAGTGTCTTCTGCCATCATTAACTGTGACAATGGGCCACAGGCCGTGGAGAATGTCAGTAGCAAAAGCAGGCCTCTGAGCCCTCCCAGGGGACAGCCTGAGTGCTCAGAGAAGCATGAGTCAGAACTCCTCAAACAACAGCCTCCACTGACTCTGGACTTTTTGAATTCCTCTCCTTGGGACCTAATCATTTTGTAAAAGGCTGTCAGATCCCATGCAAGGACTGGCATCCTTGTTCCTGGCCCAGAATCAGGCTTAAAGGAGTGCTTTATACAAGTAAGTATACACAAGAGACAACGCCTTCCTAGAAGGAGAGAGAAAGTCTTCGCATTCAGGGAGAACTGGCTCTGAATCCCAGCCCTTGTCTCACTATCAATGTAAACATCACCGACTTAATTTCTCCGGGTTCAGTTTCATTTATAAGTGCAGATAAGCCTTGCCTTATGTGGCTGAAAAAGGATTAGAGATAATGAATAATAAAGGACTGGAATATTGCCCGGCACAGGAGGCCAGCAATGTATTATAGAACTATTACTGAGAGATGAGTTGTGAAATTCTTTCTTCAGCTTTGAGTAGTCTTGGGTGCTAATGAGAAAAAGACTGAAATACTAGTCAGAATTTAATAAAACTTACGTTGTATATGCAAACAAATGTCTCTCAGGTATGGTTTGGTCTGAATTTGGGGTACACAGCATACTTGTGACCGTAGGAGTTACCTCTCCATCTAAGAGCTCTATGCCCCCTGCTCTCAAGACTAGGGAGTCCCTTAGAAATCAGTCCCAGTTCAGCTGCAAGTGGCCAATGTTCACTGCTCCAAATTGGAAACCTTTCCTTAGCTTTTTAACAGTTGTACAAAGAGAGAAATAGATACATATATTTTGATTTTTCCATAGCTATAAGTTAACCAGAAATCACAGTGTATGATCTCACAGACAATATGTAGTTGGTGTAGTCACCATGCCCCAATCCCATCTTCACTTCTCCCAATCTTCACTTCTGGCTGGCAAGAGGGGTGGGACCCAGCGAGCATCTCCATGCATCAGCTGTAGAGCCATAGCCAGGTAAGACATGTGAGTGGGATACAGAAGCCAGCTCATAGCACCTGGCAAGAGCTCATTATAAGCATTTCTTCCCTACTTCATAGTGAGCCATGACACATGGGTAGCTTGGAATCAGCCATGCCATGGCACACTATCTGGTGAGCAGACACTACACATTGGGGCCATTAATTAGGGGATATTAGGTTGCTAGACACAGCACAGTCTGACCTTAACATGTCCTTATTCCCCGCCTTTCCACCAGCCTCCAGGTCTTTAAGAAATGCAGAATCTCCAATGCAGACTGGTTATGATTGAACTTTCATATGTGTTAGAGGAGGAAAAATTAGTATCATATTTGACACCCTATAAAGCAGTGTCTTTTGGATTATTAGAAGAGTATTTATTTAATGACTCTGAAAAAGAGAAAGGTTAACCCAAAACATCAATGTCGCTGACAGATGAGTGAAATAATAAACAGAAATTTGGCAAAGGTTTATACGGAGGGGGCCCACACATCACTCCAAACCTCTCTGGTCTGGCTATCGGGCTGGAAATCTCACAGCCTTGGGCTGGCAGTGGATATTTCCAATGTTTCTTGGGTTTGGCTCTGTCAGGAACACCACAAGCTCGCTTCACTTTCTTCTGTGGTATTTCTGTACTTCCGATTCCACAAGAACCATGAAGTCAAAGGATCAGGCAAACAAAACAAAGAGCATGAAAAAGAAAACAGGAAGGGAATTTGACGAATGACTTCAACCCTCAGTGAGGATCTGGTTTGATTTTCATGGCAAGTGTCCTCATGTAGTTGGACCAACTCGAGTGCCCTCTGTTCCTTTTCATCCCCTCACACCCACTCGGCAAGATGTCACTGCAGAGATGTGGAGCCCAGGCCATCCGTGCAGCTTTGGCTCTGTCAGCTTGTACGAGGGGCGTTGGCAGGCAGCAGTGAACCTGCTTTGGGAACCAATCAACTTGTAGTGAGAGCAGATTTGGTGGGCTTCTCATGCATTTGTGATCAGGCCACGCAAAGCATTTGGGTTTTCTTGTTTTGTTTTGTGTTTTGTTTTTTTTTTTTTTTACACTCTGTAAAGATGATCTGTTCTGTTGAAATGCAACTTAAAATCAATCAAGAAGGAACCCTGTGAGGTCGCTGTGCCTTTGCCAAAGGTGCCATCCCAGGCCGGGTACACCCAACAGAGCAGAATGGCAGGGGCTGACTTGGGAAGTCATTCCCTCTCCTTCCCAATTAAAGGCCGTTCCTAATGCAGCATTAACTTCTACATGGAAACAAAACCTCCTAAGTATTTTACCACAATTTTCAAGAAAAAAATGAGGTGTGATGGGCTACAGGCAGCCAGGAATGTCGGGGAATGAGGTGCCAAGTTGGGAGGTGTGCCAGGATTAGCCATAATCTCTTTCTTTACACTGATCGAAGTTCAAAGCTGCCTGCCTGTGGCTCCATGTGGGAATCCTTGGCCTTCACTGCACGGTGTTGGGCCTGCGGGCCTCTGAGGAGGTACCTACCTGCCTTTCATCTGTGGCCCGCCTTTGAAAACCTGTACAACTCTGCCCTGTCATGAATTATACATGTATTCAAAACTGGACAAAAAACCTGAATGAAAGAAATGGAGGGGGACCAGGAATTCTCTCTCTGAAGACCAGAGACTGATTGCAAACATTTACTTTGAATCCCATACTACTACTCAGCCACATCAAAGGAAAAAGTGGTGGTGTTGGAGGCTCTTCTAGGAGCGGGTGGGAAAACTGGGCTCCCATCTTGGTTTTATCTGATCACTTGCTCTTTGTAGCCAAGCCTATGTACTTGACATGCACTAATGAAGAGGGGGCCGGATATAATGGTCACATCCTTGGCTTTACACATCAGACAACTGGAGTTCAAATCCTGGTTCCACCACTTCTTGACTTTAACAGTTACTTAGATAGTTTAACTTTCATCTTCTTGCTCATCAAGTGAGGAAGGTAACAGCTAATTGATTTGCTGTGCAGAAACAAGTGAGTCAGTGCAGGTACAACCCTCAGTACAAGGTTGTCTCACAGTGAGCACTGAATATGGGTAGCTATTATTGTCACTGAACATTGCAAATTAAACCTCCCCCCACCTATGTGATGAAACCAATGCCACCAGGTTACAATGTTTTTAATCAGCAGAGGCTGGACTCATATTCTCCTGGAGCACCTTTCTTGAAATCCCAACCAGCTTTCCTTGGTGCCCAGGTGCCCATGAGCTGCCTCGTCCCATCGACGAACAGCAGCATCACTTGCAGTTCTGGTTCTTCAGTTTAATGTGGTTTGTTTTTAATGAGTATCCAGAGTATTATTATTATTGCTATTCTTTTGTTTCTTCTTGTCATGAGTCCTTCCCATACAAGCAGTAAGGGGACAGCTTGGAGCCTGCTGCTGGATTTTCCAGGTGGGCAGATGAGGGAACCTCACTTCCAGGCAGAAGACACTCTTGGTGTTTCTCCAGGACAGAGCCGAGTTTGAGAAAATCCCCATGGCAACTGGTTATTTTAACCATTTTTTTGAAAGCCTACTATGTATTTTTAACAAAATTTTTTTCTGAAAGCCTACTATGTGCAAACACTGGACTACTCCTGGGGATACAGAGATGAGACAGACTTGACCACTAGAGAAATTTTCAAAGCCATATAGTTGAGACTGTCTGTGTATCACTGAATGCAACTCAAGGGGAGGGCAACGTGTTAGAAACATAACCTGCATCAATGACAGCATGACACATTCTCACAGGTCACAGTAGCACTCCCTTATCCTCAGGGAGTCCATTCCAAGATCCACACTAAATGCCTGAAACCACAGATAGCACTGAATCCTAGATATACTATATTTTTCCCTATACACACACACTATGATAAAGTTTAATTTATAAATTAGGCACAGTGGGAGATGAATAATAAGTAATTATAAAGTCAAACAATTACAATAATACACTATAATAAAAGTTGTGGAAATGGGGTCTCCCTCAAAACATTTTATTATATTGTACTACTTTTTTCACTTAAAGGAATTACTCTCTGGCTTCTTTTGGGCATATTTGAATTGCCAGCACCACTGCTCTTGCATTTGGGGGCCAATGTGAAGTAAAATAAGGGTGACGGGAACACCGGCACTGAGATGCGAGGACGCTGGACAGAGGGAGGAGCCACATCCTGAGTGGGATGGAGCAAGACCACCTGAGAGTTCGTCACAGTCCTCAGAATAGCATGCAATTTAAACTCATGAATTGTTTATTTCCGGAATATTCATTTAATGTCTTTATGCCAAGGTGGACCACAGGTAACTGAAAGAAACCACGGAAAGTGAAACTGCAGAGAAGGAGGGACTACTATATTTTTTGGAACCATAAGTCATCACTCTTCCCATGACTAAACTTTGTGAAGTTAAAATACAGTATTGGAAGGCTTACACCCCCGTCCTGGTGGAGCACAGTGAGAGGACTGGGTCTCTGGGCTCTTGAGGTTCATGCACCTGCTCTGAAGTCACCACATCATCCCACATGAGCTAACTCGGATCCCGTTTGTCTCAGCTGTCTCGTCTGGGAAACGGGGTGATCACAGCACCATGGCTCAGGGCTGCTGAGAGGATGAGATGAGATAATGCGCACAGAGAGCCCGGGGAAGTAGCTGGTATGTGACAAGACCTCATATGCAGTATGAGAAAACACAGTAATTTTTAAAAAGGTTATTTTAAATGTGTAATTATAAATCTGTTCCACAAAGCCAATTAAAGTTATGCTTAGCTTTTGTGTGAGCAAACAGAGTCTTCAAATCTTTTTCATAAGCCACATCATTAGTAACAGTAGCTCAGGTTATGATGTTTCTCAGCCTTGGCTGCATAAAAGAATCACCATGAGATTCGCAAACACTAGCTATTCCAATTAATTGCTCTGGGATTGGATCTCAGACCTGTTGTAAAAAATATCTCCAGGTTGGTACACTTAGTTTAGAGAATGACTTGTGTTAGAAGAATGACAAGTCAAAGTTGGTCCTTTCCAAGTTAAGTTGGACTGGCATGCACCAGCATGAACATTCTAAACCCGTGTCTGCAGTGCAGCTTCTCTGGATGAAGATGGGCAGTCACAGGCAAGTTGGTTATTTTGAAAAACATGGCATTGAAATGGAAGTCCAGTCCTCTAATGTATGTTCAAAAGTCATGTCCAACCACTAGACCCTCAGACAGCACTGAATACCCAGGCTTCTATAGCTGATGTCTGCATTTCTATAGTCATTTCTCAAGAATATGAATAATGATAAATACTGCTACTATCAAAAATGGTAATACTATCATTTATTTAGCACTTACTTTATCTATTATGGACTAAAAGCTTGTGCCCTTTGCCCCAAGCCAAGTTTCTATGTTGAAGCTTTACCCACTAATGTGGTAGCATTTTCATATTTGGAGGTGGGGCCTTTGGGGGATGATTAGGTTTTGATGATCTCATGAAGGTAGAGACCCCATAATGGGATTAATATCCTTATAAGAAAAGGAAGAGAGACCTGAGTTGTTTCTCTCTGCCATAGGACAGAGTAAAAAGGGTGGTTATCTGTAGGCCAGGAAAAGATCCCTATGTAGACTATGCTTGAATCCTGATCTTGAATTTCCAGCTTCATCTGAGTATGGCCATTACTATTTATAGATCAATAAGCTCTCTGGTAAAGTAACTAGTAACACTAGACGGAGACACACTAGGACAGAACCCCTGTTCTAAACTGATAACAAGAATAAGGGTGCTGCCACTAACTCTTCTAAGCCTCACTGAACTGGGTAAGCATTCAATGTGATAATACATATAAACTACATAATACATACAGCAGAAATCCATGCTAAGCATTGGAATCATAGCAGCAACAGCATAATCATTGTACTGACACAGAGAGGTTAATGATATTACCTGAATCTACATAGCTTCTAAGGAATGAAGCAGGTATGGGAACATGCATTTTTCAAGAACAAACCACATGGTCTTATCCCTATAATATACTATCCTTGCCTTTCCCCTTCAACAGATAGCCGTTTTGGCACAAAAATTCCTCATAATATGAAGACTGTGTTTAAACCTGGCTATCACTGGCAAAGATCCCCTTTATAAACTTAATTTTCCAGTGACTTTTGTAACTGTCAGTATCGAAAGAGCTTTCCAAAGTACACAATTCTGTCTTTGGAATGCAATAAACCAAAACTAAAAAAGAAGGTGTTTAAAACATATGAATAATGCATATAAAATTATACAATCAGTTCCATAAAACCTGGTGTTCTAAGCTAGGGTCTACCTATGGAAATGTAATATCTCTTTTGCTCTACTTGATAAATCTCATAGCCTTGAAAAGACAACTCCCTTATTTTCCATTCTAAATTAAGGTTCTGGAGTCATTTAAATCCAAAATCACAGATGGATGAGCTGCAGTCCTAAATGCAGTAACTTGACCATCTTACATATATGCTGATATATACAAGCTCTAAACTCTTTGACATAGTAAACAAAAAAATTAGAATAAGATCAGAGTTATTTCAGATGGACATTATTTTATAAAGGCATCTAGTTGCAATGTACTTTTCTCAAAGTATAACTGGTAGTTTCTTTAAAAGAACTGTGATCAGTGATATTTGCTTTAAGCCCAGGAATGTTTACAAACCTAAGTTAACATCACCTAGAACTGTATATTTCAGAGCCATCATCTTCAGCAAGGAGAGAGTATGATCTAGTATGAGTCAAAACACTAAGCCATACCATGATGCAGTAACAAATAAACATCTAACCTCCGAGGTAGAATAAAAATTTATTTTTCTCTCATATTTCCTGTCTAATACACGTCAGTAGGAACTCTACTCCACATAGCTATAGAACCAAACATCTTTGGACACTACTGTCTCAGTTGATAACATCCAGGGTCACTGCAGCAGAAGAAACGAATGCGGAGAACTCACACCTCTTCTAAATGCTACATGTCACTCCCACTGATGGCCTATTGGTCGGAATTAGCCACATAACTCTGCCTAACTGCAGGGGCCTGAGAAATCTTTCCTCCAGCCCAGCAAGAAGAGAATTAGATAGGGTCAGCACTACTAATGTCTATCACAGACCCAAAGAAAGATATTTCACAGTGAATTCAAGCAATAAGTATATTAAAAATCTTAAAAACCTCAGTTTACAATGTACTTAAGATACATGCATATTTACTTTCTGCAATAAAATGCACACTTTCGTAGCTCGATTTAAGCCACTGATAATGTGATTTTGATTATACTCTAAGGAAATTTTCCTGTACATGCTCATTATCTTTACCTAAAATTTTTTTCAAAATACAGTAATAAAGATATAGTAATAAAAATTTCCACAAGCATAAGAGTCCCCCTTTCAGCCAGAATCCAGGTGGTAAACCTTGGCCCAGTCGTTCAATCAAATGCCTGTGGTTTATAAAGGGCCCTTCAGACACGGCTGTAATGTACTACACAGGCGGCTGCCAAGTCTGTCAGGTTAGGTGCAAGCTCTTTCAGAGACTATGTTTCTAAACCATAGGTTGACCATTTCCCCCAGAGTCATGTACACTAACAACCTCAAAGCCATTCCCTCCCCTTGCCATTAGCTAGGCAGTTTCTGAGAGAAAATTGCTGTATTTTTCAGACACTGGGTCATGTTACCACTGTTGTCGTGCACATAGCCCTTAGGGATCTTCAGGCACATTTTAAATGATTATAATAATCATGGGAAGAGCTGCCAAATCACAGCTCCTGCTCATATCCAGATCCACTTATGTTGGCTTTGCAGAGATGGGTTCTATAAACATCAAAGACTGAAAGAGACAAGAAACCACCATAGACACTTAAAAAAACAAACAAACAGAAAGAATAGTGGTAAGAGAGCCAAATGCAAGTTGAAAAACCAACAAACATTTATCGTGCAGGCAGGCCATGGTTTGTAGTAGGAGGACAGCTCTGTCCCTGAGACCCAAGAAGATGACTGATGCTTCCTCCTCGCCCTCCAGGGAGGGCCTCATCCGCCTCACTGCAGCAGCTGGCAATGCTTATTTTCCTCATAGCCACCAAAAACGTACGTTTGATTAGTCTGAGGGGGGAAAAAATGGAAGATAAAAATACTGCAGCAGGACTAATTCTTAAGGCTTTTCCTGAAGATTTTAGTTGTCTCTTCATTACTGTTAAGCAAAGAAAAAGGAATTCTCAAGGTATATGTCTCTACACACTGAATTAAAAGACCCCCAATTGGTCACACTTTAGTTTTCCTTCATAAATTAGGAAAACTCTGTGTTCCTTAACCCTCCCTCTCACTCCCATATAGCTGCTTTTTTTCTCCATCCACCCACAGGAAGTTTCTACAGCCTCATTAAACTAGACAACTAAAGGTTGTTTAGCAAATGAGCCCATGCTTGTCTCTCCTCTGAAATCCAGCTGTGCTTACAGGAACTGGGGACCTTGAAGTCCATTGATTTTGACCTTCTGCTTCCCAGAAACAGTGTGTGGGCCACCCACTCTGTCCAGTGTACATAAAATCTTTACTCCTGAAATCATTTTTTTTCTCTCCCTTAAGTACTGGTGTGTTCCTGAGTCTTCTCTCTTCTTTTCACTGCACATGCTCTCATTGGGTGAAGCCAACTACTACCTAGATTTCTAGTATGTTCCATTTGGCCATTTTTAGGTTGGCAATGCTCAAAGTCTTGGATATGTCCCCAGTCTCTTTAAACTAAAAAGAGTAAACTCCATGCACATCTTTCCCTCATTCCAAATGGATTTCATTATCAGGTGTCTTGGCCAGAAATCTTACCACCTGCAATTCCCCCCACCCATCTTTAACCATCAACCATCTAAACACCTCTCCTATCCAAGTACTTCTCTATCTTGGATATTGATTTGACTGGAAGTGTTCTAACCATTCCTCTAGTTCCCAGTCTTGTTTCTTTGTGATTCATTTTCCACAAGGAAGAAAAATGTTGTCTCTCTAAAATGGAAATCTTACTATTCACCTGCACAAAACTCTTCCATGTGTTTCACTTGCCCCTGAATAAAATACACATTATGATACCCATAATAGTTTTGCTGCTACTAACTTCTCATTTGCATCACTTGACAATGCTGTGCATCCCCCATATTCCAGCAATATTCAATTGTTCAGTTTACTTGACATGCATGCTATTATCTTCTCTGTATCTTTACACATGCTTGCTGTTCTCTCAAAACACTCTTCAGCTACTTGCTCTATTATTATCCTTAATTTCCCCTGACTCCCCCCAGTTTTACCTGAATCACCCTCCACATTTTGATTGCAGATTCACCCACCAAAGTACAAGATTCCTTTCCTGAAATGTAGGTTAAATGTACCTCAGGAGTGGTCCTTTAACATCCTGCCTTTCACTCTTAAGCTCCTCTGTAAGTGATTGTTTATTTGCCAGTGTTCTGCCCACACCAGCCACTAACTCCATGAATGCAAGAACTGCATCTGCTCCACCGCTTCTGAGTCTCCCTGTCCAGAATGGTGTTAGATACACAGTGGGAGTGTGACAGACACTTGCTGAGTAAGCGTTAGATAAAGCAGGGTGGGGAACTTGACATTCTCCAAGGCCTGGGGAGGAATTATCCCCTTTTTTTCTAAAGAAAGGAAGTGAAGCAATAATCAGCTCAAGTGAGATTTCTGTGTCTCTTAGTGTACCATGAAGTGACATTACATGAAGATAGTCACAGTCCTTGCTGTCTCTTCCCTGGAGTCTCCACCCAAGGTGCATTTTTCTGGCCTTCCAGAACATCCCAACTAGTTAGATCCTTAACATATTTTCCTTAATAAGTCTAAATAAGCTTTAATTATTTTTTAACTTGTGAAACAGCTTCCTAACTTGTTTCTCATGTTCCATGTTTGCCCATTCCTGGTGTTTCCTACTTCTGCCATTTTCCTCCCACTGCCAGGCAAGCTACTCTAACTATCCACCTGCCACCGTCACTCTCCCTTTCTACTGTGGGAAATAATTAGCTACTCTCTTTGGCAATGACTCTCATCCTTGGCTTTTCATTAGAATTAAGTAAAAAGCTTTTAAATAAATACTGATGACTGGGGTCCACCTCACACCAACTGCATCTTAATCCCAGAGAGTGGGGTTTAAACATCTACGATTCTGAGGACAGCCTCACCCTGAAGACCGCAGGATGCCGCATGTAATGTTCCCTAGCCCAGTCCATGTCCACCTTCCTGTCCTGGCCACCACCGCCTCACATCGCACTCTATGTGCTTCAGTAATAAATACCACGTGCTGACACAAAAGCTGTGCTGTAAAGTTCTACATTGCGGCTAGTATATGAAGCACTAATAAAGTTAAAGAATTTTTATTTCTTAAAAAAATAAATAGATAAATACCACGTGTTTTTTGCTCTCATCCTTATGTACGTTCTGCTCGCTCAGAAGTCCACACTCCATTCATTCTTTTTCTCCCCCTAAAGACCCTTGTGTTTGTCTCTGTGTTCACTTGACTCCATCTCATCTTCAGGGAACCAGCTGAGGCATAATCTTTTCCATGGACCCTTCTCTGACTTCCCAGCCTCCCCACAAATCATACTCTTCCAAGTCCAGATCCCAAATGGGCTCACAAATGCTCTTTTGAGCTTCCATAATAGCCTAGCTTATAAAGGTGCTCATCATTGCACATTACCATGGTTTTTAAAAACCATCTATTCATAGGTATGTTTCTCCCACAAGACCGCATTGCCCTGGAGAGTAAAGGTCCAGCCTCCATGTCCAGAAGGTCAGACACTACCAGTCAGAGACACCCAGGGGCCATGGGCATGACTTAGGTCCCAAAGCCATCTGTCTACAGAGGTGATATTAGAGTAGGAAGTTTGAGGAATATTTCTAGAACCTCTTCTCCCATGGGATTTTCAAGCCCTACCATTGTAATAACTAACTCTGGGTCTTTGCTAAGACATAAAAAAGAGGCAAAATGAGTAACAGAGCCCAGATGAGTGCTCACAGATTCAGATTTCATGTATAACATTCAAAACAGGTGACAGGAAAGCAATCTAGAGAAATTTCCTGATTTGGACTCTAGCTGTTTACTGGCTTTGTCCTCTATCCTTGGAAGTGACAAATAAAAGAAACCAAGATTGTGGAGTGTGTGTCTGTGTGTGTGTCCTGCTTCACTGACGTTGATAAAGAGTCTCTGTTTGGTCAAACTCTAGCCTGACTCCTCTCAGTCCTCTTGTTGACCAGACCTTGAACTTGGCCTATACAAACTGCAGACTCTCAGTGCAAGTGATTTCATCCATCCCAAAACACTCTCACATTAAAATACTTGAACGAACATGTAGTTTTTAACAGCTCAAGGCAGCATCCCTACTTCAGCCCCCTTAAGTTCCTACCTGGGAAAGTTTAAGGCTGCCAAAAGGATTTACTGATTGTTCTGGCCAACACCTGAAGACAGACCCCCTTTCCAAGTCTCCATGGGAGGATCGAAGTCAAACCTCGATAAGCAGTTTGCCAGTGGGCAAATGCAGGTCAGTTTCCCACAGACCAATGCCCTTCTTTTAAAAAACTTTCATTCCTTTGACACCATTCAAGCCCAGGAAATTCCCCATTCCTACTCCTTCATTTACTCTTCAGAACATCCAGTCACCTCTGCACAAATAGTAGCTGAGTTCAGTTCATGCTGGACCCTCTTCCCTATTGTAATAGTCTATCACTGATTAAAATCTATTCTTACCACTTTAATTAGTGTTTGGCTTTGTTTGTCTTTGGTAGCATTTTTTGAAATGCATACTTGGTATCCTGACAGATCCGATTCCTGAGTTTGATGTGGCACTTAGTAGCAGGACTATCCCCAGGAACAGGTCAGTGGACAAGAAAAGGATAAAAACTGACCAAGTGGTGGCTGGAGGAGAGTATGGCTCAGATGCAGGCATTAGGGATTGCATGCGTTAGAGAAAAACTTACGAATACGGCAAATGTTTGGCTCCTCAGACATTTTTGAAGAAATGTTCTTCATGGTAAGGATATTTAAATGGAGGACCATTCTGGTCCTGTAAACTTACTCTCTTGTGTTCTCTCTGTTTTGCTAAAAAATATACTATTTTCTAAGCCTTTAATGTGTTTCTACCTATAAAATAAAATATCTTTCATGAAAATTAGTCTCATGAGTTTCTATGCAGACTAAAATGTTAATGTAAGAAAATGTGTTCTTTGATTTAGAATATGACTTCATTCATACAATTGGAATTTCTTTGTTTATTCTTTAGCCAGGTTCTGTTCCTTTAACATTTGTTTCTTTGACAGTTATACAGTCAGTTGTATAATTGAGTTATGTCTTAAAGGTCCAGAAAGAAAACTTAGGTTAAGACAATTAAATAAAACAGACAGTTGAGATACTCAATAAATTTACTTAGATCCATTCACTTAGCATCAATGCATAACACATTCCAAAAGCAAGCATATATCAAATTTAAAATGGATGGTCTTAATTGTGTTCAATAATTGGGTAAAGGGGCAAACAATTTTCATTGCATATGCTTTGGAGCATGCATTCCATTCTTATTGATCTGCTTTATTGAGTTAACATATCAATTATTTGTTTTGCTAAGAGCAGGGATGATACTGAAGAAAGGAGCAGTGGTGGAGAATACATCTCGCTGCTGCACAGAGCACAAGGCAGGTCAGGACACCCAGGAGCTAGCTGCCAGAGATACCTAAGTGGCATGTCTTGGCACATGTGGGTAAGGATAATGTTTATTAATTTAAAAATGAAAAAATATTATAAAAATAGAAGAAATAGAAAACCCCAGACAAGTTAAAATACCGAAAAATTTTACGCAAAGTTATTTGGATCAGGCAATATTTACTGTATCAAATAGTAATCTTAATCACCAGATATAAAGTAATCTAAACCCAGAACACTAACCATACGAAGGGGCAGCAGGCATCCTGACCACCCCAGAGTCCTTTTCCAGGGTTAGTGTTCTCTGATACACACTTAGACAGTCCCTGGTTACAAGAGTACTCGTTCGTTATTGATATTATAAAAATAACCATTCTTTAAATGAGTACACATAGTAAATGAAATTAGAACTATACATAAGGATTTGAATAATTGCAATTTCCTTAAGGACCACTTGCAACCTCTGCCTGTTTCACAGACCTGTAGGAGAGAAACAAAACAAAACAAAATGTGCTTAATGCAATGCATATAGTGTAGCATATTAAGAATATATATAAACTTTCTCCATCCATGTACTGATGAACAATTAGGTTGTCTCCATGCCTTGGCTATTATAAATAATGCTGCAATGAACATGGGGGTGTGTAAGCTTTTTGAGACATTTTTGTTTGTAACCATTCAGATAGTATCATGTGCATGTTATATATAACAAAAATAAATTGTGTTTAATTTACTGACTCATTTTTTATGTAAAAATAGTGTAAAAAATTTTCTACAGCAGAATGTATGTATAGGTATAGATAGCTAGATATATCCAGTTAACATAGTATAAATATGTGTATATAGTCAGTTAATATATATATATATCTCATCCTTAATAATAGATACATATTCTATTTTATAGATCATTATAAGTTTTTAATCCTCTTGTTGATCATTAGGTATTTTTCATTTTTATATGTTTTCCATACTTTATTATAAAGCAGTTCCCATGTTTTATTATAAAATATGTGCAATGAATATAATATTCTGATAAGTACACAGTGGTGCATTGCACAAATTACTTTTAGGTGATTTATTAATGTAGAATTATTGGATCAGTGAGCCATTAGAGCGGGACAAAACTGAATGAGCTGCCAAAGCAGGTAGTGTACTTCTCATCTCATGTAGAGGCTGGATGACCATTGGGTAGAAGTTTTGCAGAGAAACAATCAGCATTATACCGGAAAAGAAGTAGATGGTTCCAAACTTCTAATTTTGATATGCTGTGACCCTCACTGCTAAGGGTAAACTCAATCTTTGCTTCTCTCTGTGACATACTTGAGAGAAGATACTGCGAAGTGCTCATCTTTACATATCCAGTTCATAGACCGGCTTCATGTCCATGGATCTGAAATTGCTCTGAGTTGCTGTATCTCCAGGAGACATTTAATGGCACCATGGACTGCATGGTCTGCACAGTGGGGAATATGTTTTCATCTCACATATATTTAAAAGTGATTTTCCTGCCAAGAAGAAGGGGCTACAGTCCCCATTCCACCTGCTCAGTGAGTACAGACTCAGTGAGGAGCCCGAGGTCCACAGAACATCACACAAAAAAGGAGACATGCAGAGTACTTGGAGGAAAATCTTTTTGCTCAGTATATGCCCTGAAGACTATCTATTCTAAACACATGAATGCTGAGCAGTTGTAGTAGAGTTCCCGTAATTACCCGACAGGGACGTAAAGTGCCCTGAGCAAACATACCAGAGTAGACCAGAGTAGGACAAGAAGAACACGGAACACAAAGAAGAAGATCAGTAGAACCTGCACAACAAAAGAAAAAGAGATAACATGCTGGACCAGGAGACAGATCTATTCAACATAATTCCCTAGTGGTTTAACCAACTTTGAGTGAAGATTAATTGAAATTAATATTAAAACTACATTTATAGTATACAGCGAGCTGTAATTACATATAACTGTTTAATAGTGAGTATACTCTCATAACTTAGTCATTTTCAATGTAAACTTTTATTGATTTTTAAATAAAATCCAGGGCAAAATGCCCCTCTGGATAGTGTCATGAATACCTATGTGGGCTGCAGGGAGCTACTACCTAAATCAAAGTCATATTTTGTATGTTCAGCATGGGTTAGACAGGAAAGTAAGTTCTACAGAATGTTACCTTTACGCAGCTTATTCAGGGCTAGATGGATACATGCTACAGCATTGTGATGCTATAATATCTGTAATTTCATACCATCATCATAAGGTCATCACGAGATTTATATGAAGTAGTGCATATACATATCTACACACCATATTTATAACATTGCATACTAAATATAATTTGGAACACATCCCTGAGGCAAGAGAGCAGTGCCTAGTGGGACAAATTTTAAACTGTGAGGAAATAAAACAGCATAAAAGCAGATGAAATAAAGGAATCAATACACACCAAAGATTTCCAGGCTCTTAAAAGTTCTACTATAATGAAAACCATTTAACCTGATATTTATCAAAGTGATTTGATAATAGATTTTTATGTAACTCACTGTTAAAAATTCTATAGAGACCAATGGTAGGTACTTCTTCAACTAAAGGCGTATCAATGCAATTGCTGCTTTATATAATTCAGCAGTGGGAGAGCAAAAGCACCAGTTTTGTATTCAGATACACCTAGATTCAAATTCTGTCTCCACCTTTTCTTATCCAGGTGACATTGAGCCAGTCCACATTGCTCACCATCCTCCAATAAGGATGGGTATCAGGGAAGCGTCTTTGGAAGTATCATTAAGCAATGGGCATCTGACAGTTTCACAACATTCAAAATTAGATAAATAGGAGCTACAAAGAACATTTGGATCAAAGGTAGTAGTTGTATATGGAATATGAGTGCTTTATTTCATGAGGCTGGAGAACTTGGTACATTTTTTGAAATCTTACACATGGAAGGGTTTGTGAACAAATAATGATGAATTTACCTTTGGGTCTTCCTTACCAGCCAAAGATGTTAAAGGTCCTGGTAAGAGACCAGCTGAATCAATGCTCAATATTAGCAATTCTCAAATTTTAAGGGTATCAGAATCACCTGGAGAACTTTCTAAAACATTGCTGGGAGCTTCATTATCAGAGTCTCTGACTTAAGTAAATGTAGGGTGGAGCCCATGAAAATGGCATTTCTTACAAGTTCCCAAGAGATACCAATGCTGATGTTGCTGATTGATGGACCACACTTTCAGTATCAATGTTCTATGTGGTATGGACTTTAGGGTGAAGGATGAAGCCTGCTGTGGCCTGACATACTTGGAGAAGAATGAGGAATGACATGTTTGGGTAGCAAACAAAATTGAAATGTAGGATTAATAGGAAATAGAGAATCTTAAGGGTAAGGGTTTGGGACAGAGAGTAGATTATGGCAACCTAAAATTTTAGAGTTGGATGCTATTTCACACTTGACAAGAAAAAAAAACACATTGCCATGGAAGACCACTAAATTTGAGAGGGCCAAGAAATGATAATGGTAAGACATCGGGCAACCAGCTGACACTTAAAATTTCCTATTCAATAATAAGAGCTGTGGTAGAGACGAAAACAATGAACCGAAAGTATGCATCCCACATGAAAGAACAGAAGAGACTGGTAGGATAATAGTGACAAGGAAAGAAACCAGACAGAAGGGCAAATGGCATAAGCCCAAAAAAACAAAAAGGAGAATTTCAAGTAGAATGTTAAGGTGTCCTAACGGTGTAAGTATCATGTCAAGACAGGTGGTCACTGAAGGAAGGAACAAGCAGTGCCTTCTAGAGGAACCCACTTCAAATAAAGGGGGTAAAAAAGAAAGATATGGAGTGTGTTCTTTGAATATCATTAAAGGACAATTGGTTTGCAAATAAAATTCCAGTTGCACAGGATACAGTAGAAAGTTCTGGGCGATATATCCATGGTGGTTAAGAATACAAAATTGAGATGATTTTATTTTGATAGGGGCAGTAGGGCAAGGCAGAGTGACCAACAGTAACAGGAATAAGAGTCAGAAGTAACTAATCTCAAGTTTCTGAACTGAACTTTGGCATGATGTTGTTCTTCTATGGCAACAGACTTAGGTGTTCAGCCTTATATGGCTTCCCTCTGTGAAGCAGGACTCAATGTAAGGGGATAGCCCACTATTCCCCACAGTTACGGGAATGTAAGAAATGAAGCAGTTTGGGGGTGAGGGGTGGAGAAAAAGTAAGTGAGAGAGGAGTCTAAATTCTAGAAATTTGTTTACACATTAGAACACTCTTTTTCTCAAATGCTGCAGGTACTGGTTTATTCAGTGAAGAACAGCAACACAAATCACCTGAAGCAATACATTACAGCACACGTGTAGCAACTGATGCAAATACTGCATTGTAGACTGTGTTCATGGAACACTAAACTATCATTACCACAGAGGAACAACAGAGTGGACATCTGAAATGTCACCGAGCATACCATGTTTGGTTGTCCGTACCAATAAATCATTTATTACATAGATTTGTCCATGTTCCTAATCATGGCCTTCCTCAATAATCAGAAGATGGAGACCTAGGCTTGAATCATTCATTCAATTCACTGAGTAAATATTATTAAGTAAATAAACAGTGAATATGGAAATAAATGTTAAATAAATGTGTTAAACACTTATAATGTAAAATGTGAATATTAAGACTAAATTTTCCCTAATAGGTTAATCTTTGAAATTAAATATGTGACAGCAATTTATAAATTACAAGGCCTATATAAGTAGTGGAAACTTTCTGAAAATTATTTTGAATGTTAACAAATGGATCATCCTTTTTGTCCTAATATGAAGGAGAAAGCCACATAGAATTTATGTTTAAGAATATAAAAAAAAAACTATGTTTTTGTTCTGAAGAATGTTTAATTATACTAAAGTTGATACAGACTTTTTGGATATTTAGTCAACATTTCAAAACAAGTCATTTTGAAGAAATTTGGCAGCACGCTTTGAACAGTTGTTCTATTTTAAATAGCTTACTACAAGATTGAAAACATGCTTAATGTAATTACTAAACGTTATTTATTTTATTCTGTCTAAATTTTAATTTTTATGTTTATCACATATGCCTCCCTTAATTTTCTGGATGACTTTGCCTGTAGATAATAATTTGGGGCACAGTGTAAATACAAGTAAATCAAGTTGGAGTTATATTAAAAGCAGATTTCCTACTCAAATGTATTACTGCTTGTTTCTTTATATGTCACTTTTCCTTATTTTCACGTTTCATAGTATTTTCTTTACGATACACACTCTCTCAGTTCTCAGTGAAATAATTCCTCTCTTGGTGCTATTTATACATACTTCCTTTCCACCTTCCCTCTTCTCTCAGCTTCTAGAGAATGACATTTCAGGGAACATACGACCTTAAATTAAGTTGAAATGTAAATGGCACTTATTAATTGTGTATCCTTGGGAAAGGATATTTAATAAATCTGAGATTGTAAAATCAGAGCACTACCACCCACACATTAGGTTGTCACAGGAATAAAAGGAGGTGCTACAGAAATTGAATAAATGTCAGTCCTCTTTCATTTCCTCTTCTTTTAGAGACGTACATGTTTCTCTATAACCTTAAAATGTCAATTACTTATAACAGGCTTTAAAGAGAAATGGAATGCTATAACTCTAACTATATTCCCCAAATTGACTTTGTAGTTCTATTTTATATCAGGCTATTGGACATTTTTTTGAATTTATTATTAAGTTAATACATATTAGAATAAATGCTAATTCACTCAGTGAGAAAGATTTATGATGCCACATTTTTGAAGTTCTATGCTTAGAACATTGACTTTTTTCCCCTTTAGTCTGAGAAAAGTAAGACAAGTCTGAAGTAGGGGGAAGAAGGAGAAAGGAATAAATGATAAGGTAGGCTGGGATCAGTGATGGCGTGGCGGCAGGTCCCCGATTACTAGGCATGAGATGAACGCATACAGCCTGGAAGAATATGTGAGCGCATTGCACAGATGCCAGTGCCACCCACGAGCCCACCCAGGGGAGAGGCCACTCTTTCTGGCCCAAATCAGGACTATATTCCTTCTCTCCTCTGAAGTGCCAAGGTATATTAGAGGCCACAAGTTGAATGCAGAAGCCATAGAATAATTAAGAAAAATGAGCTGTGGCTTCACAAATGAGAAGATAAAATCATTCCTAGTTAGTAAGTAAAAGGCAGAAAGTATCTGGCAGAGAATATCAGAGGACAGCATTCCCCTTTAGTCCATGTAGTGACTGTGCCTCTGATAACTAGTCTAGGAACTGAGCAAACGCAATGAACATGAACGTGAGCCGTTTCTCTGCAATTCACTCGTCTGAGGACCACAGGGAAGAAGCAGGAACTTTGATGAGTCTCCTGACTCCCAGTTTTTCCCACTTCATCATAGCTTCTAGGAAAAGGAAATTCGCCTCACAATGACATAATTAAATGACATGTGTATGCGTGTGAAAAAAAGTGAGACCATTAATAAACTGCACCAGGAACCTAACAAGTGACTGGGAACAAATTCCATGCAGAGGTAAGAACACAGTGTCATTAATAGTAATATGAGTAAAGGTAAGTAGAAGCCTAATAAGATTTGATGGAAGTCCTTATGGGATAGGAGATAAAGTAAATATTGTCATTAGCTTTTTTTGCATAAATAGAAACCATTTCACACGTTATATGTTAAGCCAAAAATAAGAACTTAGACTTAACGAATATTTACCAAGCACATGCTAAGTATCTGACACTATGTTTGGCATAAGTTAAAGCAATAAAAAGTAAATCTTTTATTACTCTATAAAAACAAAATGTAATAATATGAAGATGTGCTAATTCTGCTCAAATTTGTTGAAATATTTTGAAGTGAGAAACTGATAATCCAGGAGTGGCTGGGTAAAATATCCAGATAAAGCATCCCACTAAAACATGTAAAATATTTTTAGAAGCAATGTGTGAAGGCATCAGAGACCTTTCAAAAGTATTAAATGGTCAATATACAGGAGAATAAGAAGATGAAGAGAAATAAGCATGGAGTTTGGGGACATACTTCCTCAAAAGGTACCTGCCAATTACAGAAGAAAATTCTGAGAGGCTGGCAACCAAAAGAGTGATTGCAAAAATCCCTCCCCTGGCAGGACAGAAACTGAACCTCCGGGGTCACTGAGGGAGGTGACCCAAGTAAACTCCCTAGGTCTGGGGTTGCCACTCTGAAGGGCCACACTGTAGGAGAGGAGTAAGGACACAGGCATATGTGAGCCCTCTCAATGAATAAAATTCAACTTAATAAAGTCTTCTCAATTTCTTGCTGAATTTCAAATAATCTAGGATGACTATTATCCCGTTATGTCTTTTAGAAGCAAAGTTAAAATCTTCTCTGGAAGAAGTTAATATCATCTTAGGCTTCAGATTATCTTCGCAATTTGTCATATACAATTTCAATACTTAATTAAAAATGAGCAGGCATACGTGGTGACAAAACTACATGACCAAAAATTAAGAGAATAGGAATGGGCACACAAAGCATTAGATGATGAACACTATAAAATGATAATAATTTAGGAAGGATATGGGAGCTTTGAACAACACAACAAGCAACTCTTCTTCATGAAGGTCTCTCCAGTCCCACATTCCTACTGCTGACACAATGCAGTGTTTCCCTCCTTTGGCATCCGTAACATTCTATTTACCTCTTGAGAAACAATCTGCTCCGTGGTAATGTGCTTATGCATGCCTCTGTAACTTACTAAAGAAAAGAGATCATATACTAGTTTTTTTTCATTTTCATGCCATAGAGCTTAGCACATTGCAGTTTCTCATTGTAAGCAGGTTGATTTTTCTAGACCCATAAACATGACTATTCTTAGGAAACAATCAGACCTATGGGGCATATGAAATTTATGGGAGAATCTTAAATTCCTGATTTCGGACAAAAAGGTTCAGGTCCACTTAATTTGTGAAGGTCAATGTTGCAAAACAAGCCCGGGAAGCCATGGAATGATCTGCCTGGTGTGAAGATGCTCAAGTTCGTGCAGTCACTGAAAATATACAGAACAACGTCCACAGGGAACAAACGGGCTTTATTGGGCCAGCCCAATAAATCGTTCTCATTTGTGAAAATATATCCCATCTGATACAAGGCTGCCCTGCAAGCTAAATCCGTCCAAGTTAAAGAATAAGCTAGATTTCCCTTCATTCTGTGTTCATTATTTTATTCCGTTGTGTTAGCACACCTACAGCAAATATAGGAATATTCCAAGATAAACAAATATTTGGTAAAAGTAATAAAAACATGTGCTACTCATTCATACATTTGATTTTTTTAAACAACAAAAGTGGACCATGTATCTCCTGTTTTTAATTTTAAAGAATTCCTTAAAATAATCTAAAGAATTTTGCACTCCAAAAGAACAGTTTGGCTGTCTTATTTTTTAAACAAAGCCTTCTCTTATGCCTGTTATGAAATTTTCTGACTACTATTGCATGTGACAAGGAAGTTTTAATAAAAAAGGCAGGTAGTCTTGAAGCATGCAACCTTATATATTGCTGAACACCTGGCACATTTTCCCATAACACTTAATAATAGTTTGGTTTGTGAGATTATGTCTTAAATATCATTAAATGCTACTATTTAATTTTTTTCTAGGAGCTTAGAAATCAATTGAACCATTCATAATATCAAAATTTTACCACAGACATGGGAAACATTTCAAAGTAAGAATGCCACATGAATAATTCAGAGGTATTTGGACTCTAGAAATTGCAAAAATATATTTATAACCAAATATATTCTCTAAAATCAATATTATAGAGAGAAATTGCAATTTGGTGTTAGAATCTTTTGCTTGTAACAAATAATTAACAGTAGTTATTAACTAACTTTTATATTTGTTGACTAAAGAGAAATCTCTAAACATTTATAATGATAACAGTTACCAAACATGCAAATGTTGATATATCTAATTTTGAGGATTTATTGCCTGGTGTCAGCTCAGATGCCCTGAATTTCTTAGGCAAAGACTTAGAATTTTCTAAGTACTCATAGAAGATTAAATGTGCAAGGTAAGAATAAAAACTACCAAGATTTCTTTGCCTTCAGAAGTAACTATAATTTGACAGAAGTTTTTGTGTTTTTTACTTTAATATCTCACCTTTCTAGTTATCCTTGTGGCATTTGTTTTGTATTATTATTATTATTTTATTTTTTCTTGTTTCTAGTGTGTGAATATTTTTTCTACAAATACATGTGTCATGTGGGATAAACCAGTGGATTTTAAATAACACTACCTAAGTTTTGTCTCACATAAATCCTGAAGTCTGTAGACCCTGTTTCTGATGCCACACCATTAATATCCCGAGAGTTACAAGTCTCATGGAGCCCTGACACCTCTCTGACTTCATTAGCATTATTGTGGTCGTTGTGCTTTCTACAGTTCACTACTCTCCCACACACCCTCTACCCCTCCAGTGCTAGCGCTCGAGCATGGCTCAAATACAAATCTTGGGAGATCACCTGAAAAGAAATAACCTGATCTTTGGTTACAAAGAACAAAGGTTTTCTTCAAGGTGAAAAGCCTAGCCATATCCTAGGTGCGTAGTAGAAACTCATAGCCCACTACTGCCTGAAGCACTTTGGCTCTCAAGAGTCACAGCACAGACTTTGTCACCCCTGGCAACCAAGGGGAATGAAGGGAGGTCATGAGTGAAGGGTGAAGCTTTGGGGATAAACATCACTGGGCTCAGGCAAGAGCCCTTGATTCCAGTCCTCCCTTGGCTACTAGCTGGGTGACATGAACAAGCCTACGGTTGCCTGGCACCTCAATTTCCTCCTCACTAAATGGAGAGAATTAATATTTAGAGGACTGGATTAAATTATCACCCCTCAAAATCCCACAACATTTGTTCTTCTAGCAGTTAATAGGCATGCTGCAAATGATAGGCATTTTGAAATTAGGAATTAATGAGCATTCTTTAAAAATAAAAACAAACAAATAAATAAAAGTAGATAAAAATAAACCTTGGGCTTAAACACAGTCAAACAGATCTTATTGCTGTAGGGACTACTCAGTGACTTTAGTATGTAAATATTTTAGAAAATACTATATAGCATTTCTTCAAGTCAACAGTGGAGAATATTTTTCCTCATTTTAAGCCAGGCTGCTGATTATACCTCATCTGTCCATTTAAAATTGTAGAGCTGCCTTGCCCTTTTTGAAAAGTTGTATATCAGTGGTATTTCTGCAATTGAGAGTCTCTCATATATAATATGTAGAATTTCCCAAAACTTATTTTACTATAAAACTGTTTTTGGTCACGTTCATGAAACTAGGACTCAAGGACTAGGACACCGTCTGGTTCTGTAGCTCATTACAGAGATGTCATACTCCCACTCCTCAAAGAAGGAGAAGACCAGGAGGATGGACTCAAGGAAAATGGGAGAGGAGAAGCACATCTGCAATTGGCGTGTGGGGGTCTCCAAAACTCTGCTCCTCTGTAAAAGTAGTGGGGACACCAGCAAAAATCACCAAAATCAACTTTTTCAGGATGCTGGAAATTAACCCCAAACTTCCAACAATTCATAGAACATTAATTAAAGAAAAACAGCTTATTAAAGTATACAGACAGTAAGTTGTGTGCAGTTTTAAGTGACTTAATATCAGGAGCTGTGCAGAAGCTTTGAAAGCGAGTAGCCCTACAGTAACTGTAGCCATGAAGAAGCAGCCTAGCATCTATGAGGGCAGAAGAGTGCCAAGTTCCCCCAAATATCTCATTCACAGAGAACTGACCAAATGGAAGCTGCCTGGAGAATCCTCCTTGAATTTTTTTTTTTTTTTTCATTTGACCTGAATTAAAGTTCACATAGAGACAGGTGAGAAACCCTGTCTCTATGAATTTGTCAAAAGCAATCAGGGACAATAGTTTTACATAGCGGCTGCCTGAGGCAGTGATACCAGCTGAAGCGAACAAAAGATTTATCAAAAAAATTTAAAAGAGATTCTGGTAAATGAGAAGGTTTCTCTCATTTTAAAAGAAATTCTGGTTCATAGAAGGCTTTCAAAAGCTCTGATGTATTTCTGGGCATCTAGAAGGCCACACAGATGCAGTGGTATGCATCTGATCAGGAAAGACCTGAGGAGCCTGTATCTCTCACCACTGGTGGACCTAGGGGCTCTGTGTTCCATAGTCGTAGACCACTGGAGTGTTCGTGGCATCCTCCACACTTTGCCCAGTCATTAGCTGACTGAGTAGAGACTTCAGTGGTAGCATACAGTAAAAAATACAGACTTTACAGATTAGTTCAGGAAAGTCACTAAATAAAAAAGGAACAACTATAATAAGAACAAACAGCAGCAAAAACAAACTGGGCCAGGGGAGGTGAGATGGTCCAATTTCCAGAGTTCCCAAATTATATTATATTACATGTTCAGATTTAAATAAAAAAGTGACATGTTTTATAAATCATAATATCATACATGCTAAAAAACATAAAAGTATGGCCCATAAACAGGAACAATAGCAGTCAATTGAAATTCTCCTTGAGGAAGCTCGGATGATAGACTTTAAATCAAAGACTGCTTTGATACAAAGACTTTAATCAACTACTATAAATATAGTCAAAGGACTAAAAGAAATCATGTCAAATAATATTTTTAAAAAGCGTAAGAATGAACTCCTATCAAATGAGACTATCAATAAAATATATAAAATATTATGGGGAAACTAAAAATTCTTAATTATAATGCAAAATGTACTAGAGGGTCTCAAAATCAGATTTGAGCTGGTATAAGAAAGAATCAAAGAACTTAAGTCAGTTGAAATCCAGTCATAGGAACTTCTGAGGAATTCTTCAAAAAAAAAAATGAATAATAAACACTTCCTCAGAGACCTTTTGGGACACCATCAAGCATAACAAAACATAAAACCAGAGTCCCAAAAGGAGAGGTAAGATAAAAAGGGATGGAAAGAATATTTAAAGAAATAATGATTGAAAACTTCACACATTTGATGAAAACATTAATCTACATACCTAAGAAGCTCAAGAAACTTCAATAACATTGAATTTAAAGATATCCACACCTGCATATCCCTTTACCAAAAGACAAAGACCAGGAAAAAATCTTGAAAGCAGGCAAACAAAACAAAACAAAAAACACAACATCTACAAAGATTTCTCAATAATATTAGATGCTGACTTCTTTTTAGAAACTATAGAGGCCAGATCATTGGAATAACATATTTGTTAAATGCAAGCTAGAATTAGTGACTTGCTTCCAGAGAAAATATAGAAAGGTAGGTTAAAATTAACTTTACAATGGAAAAACTAGAAAACACTATCCAAACTTAATTTACAGATTCATTGAACTTTTCATTCCAGTAATTCTCAATCTTAGAATAAGCAATGATCACATGAAAAGTTTATTAAAAATGTAGAATTCAAAGTCCCATGCACAAAGATTCTGATTCAATAGGTCCAAAGTGGAGTCCAAAATTATGAATATCAAATAAGTACCCCAATAGATCCAAATATCTGTGGTTTGAGTTTCACAGTGACTTTGGACCATAATTTGAGAGATTAAAAGCAAGCACACCCTGACATAATTTTTTAAACTTGTGATTTATACTTTAGTATTAAAAGAAACATATTCTTAATTAAGGGTTTTGCTTATATTGTTTATAATTAAAATTTTTTAAGCTTCCCATTTAATTATTTAAGGCAACTTTTCCTAAAATGTGCTCTTTACTAAAACTTATTTGATGTATGACTCATTTTAAAATAATGCAATAAGAAATATACACCACTACAAAGATCCTGAAATTATTTGGAAACTTTTTGCAATGATAATTTTGTCTCAAGAAATTAGAAAATTCCACAAGATTATCTAGGTATAATTTATAGAAAGCTGAGTTAAGAAACAGGTGTTAATGGTGGAATGATGAATCCTGTCCTTTTCCTCACCATAAATTTCTAACAAATGAGCCTCTAGACTCTAAATCAGATGCTGGATCCACATAGATTTATGTCATTTATCCTTGTCACTGAAAAAATAAAGTAAAGGATCTATATGTATCTTGCCAGCTGTTCTACAAACCACACGCACTGAATACAAGTATCAGCGCCGAGACCATTACTTCCATGGCACTGTCTTTACACTGTCCCAGCCCTTGAATATTGGATGCCACTCTTATAAAGTATTTGCATGTCAGTGCTATGAGCTTAACTACAATGATAGCTAGCTCCTATTACTACCTAATTATGTTTAAACCCTAATATTATTTCAAATGATTTCCTATTATAAAGGATTGCCTCCAAGTGAAAATTGCTGAAATCAGCTAGCTTTGGTTCAAAGTCTATGTTTAGGAGAGTTCAAGAATGACCTTCTTTGAGTGATAGATAATATGGCATCCTAGGCTAACCTAAAAACACAATATTAAAATTTTAATTAAACTAAAACTAATTTTTACAATTATTCTGTCATAATTATTATTTATTTTTGTTTTAAATTTCCAACTGTGTTAATAAACAAGTTAGAGACTACCAAAGAAATATGAGTATAAGTACTTATTCATTCATTCATTCTTTTCATATTTATTGAGGTCTTATTATGCACCTCAATAATATAAAGAAAACAGATTTCTTGTCTCAAAGAATTTGCACCCTAGTGGAACAGGACGTGATTACAAATTATGATTAAAATCTCATGAAAGTATATGCAGAAAAGCAGTGTGAGTAGATGACAAGGGTTAAAGCCTGTTCTGGGGATTTTTATCTCCTTTGCATTATTAAGCTGTTTTCCAGACTTAATACTGATTGGAGACATATGGATTTGAAGGAAAAGGAAATAAGTTTAAATTTGGACTTGGATTAAATACACTAGTTTGGTTAATTCTTTTTGTGCTTTTAAGTTTTAGTACATCATAAGTTAAAGCACACTCACAGAATTAACACATGGTGCATCTTGTAAGGATGTTGTTTATGTGTAAGTGGTGCCCACTTTGGGCACCTGTGTGTTAAATCTAACAGCCAAGAGTAAAACTAGCCCATATATTGTCTTTATACAATACACACACACAATGAGTTTGAGGTGTATTTTTTAATATAAAATTTATGAAGACCTCAAAGAAATTTGATAAAAAATTATTAAATCCAACTCTAAAATCAGAGCTCATGTATATTGAAATGTGTGGAGAGTGAGGGGAGTGGGGCTGTAAGTGTGCTCTCATTTGCTTTCATAAAAGCTCTGGGCTACTATTAATTCTATTAAATTTAGGGGGTACTCTTTTCCTTGACCATTTTACTTAGGATTTTTTTTTTTCATTAAAGGTCTTCAAAAAAACCCTCTTATTTTTGTACTTGCTTAAAGCACAATTTGCTTTCTGAGTCTTCATAGTTATTTTCTATAGAGGGGTTGATTCCCTCCATGAACTCTAAAATGTCACTTCATTACTCACTATGTTTCTGAATATGCCATTTGATGGACACCTGGGCTCTATGCCTCCTCCTCTCACCTGAGCACTCGGACTCCTAGGTCCCTCTCCTGGCTGTACTCTCTCTGACCACATGAGCTTTTTAAATGCCTTTAATCTGGAAGAGGAATTGCCTGGAACCCCCGGGTATAGAATCACAATGCTACCTGTGTAACACATCAGTTATTAGGAGAATTATTAATTAATCACTTCACGCCAATGATCACAAAGGCTACATTATCACTTACAATCTTTATTTTTCTGTGCCAGCTACAATTGATTAAAAAAGTAAATTTGATAGTTACTATTTTAAAAATTGTTGTTTCCTCTATATATTTAGACCCTAATCTCTCATCTAGAGTGCTGAGCCCGTATGTTTAACAACACCAACAAAGCCCTGCAGAGCGGCACTGAGTCCTGCTAAATTATAGTAATCTGCTCTTTGTTATGATTATAATACAGCCATTGAAGTCAAGAGCTGCATATTATATCTCAAATACTGTAATACTAATTTGTTCTGTGAACTTAGAACAGTGTCTATAAATAGTCAGCCCTTGAACAACATTGGGTTGGAACTGCACTGGTCCACTTACACCATTTTTTTCAATAAATACCGTAAACATATTTTCTCTCCCTTATCATTTTCTTAATACTGTCTTCTCTTCTCTATCTTACGTTATTGTAAAAGTATAATCTTTAATACATATAACATACAAAATACGTGTTAATCAACTGTTCATGTAATCAACTGTTAATCTTACTGATAAGGCTATCAGTAAGAAGTGCGATCAACCCTAGGCTGTTAGTAATTAAGTTTCGGAGGAGTTAAAAGTTATACACATCCACAGCCTTGTTCAAGTGTCAGCTCTACATACAGTTACTCATTTAACTAATAATGATAACTCCATATGTAATAACGAACTGATCTTAACATACTTTGAATTTCTTAAGTAATCACAAGTTAGTTATCACTGATGTATTTATAGAAGATTCACATTCTAAATGAAAATTTTATGTTAGTCTTCAGGAAGACTAATTTCTTCTTTTAAGGTATTGTACTTTTTCCAAAAAGTTAGTTTATGATACTCTGCCAAACAATTATGACATCACTGAATCAAGATCCATATACTTGAAGGACAGCTTAGCATGTTTTCCCTAAACAAGTCTGAATTTCTTTGCAGACAACATTTGATATTATGAAAGAGGTACATCTTCATTGAGGCTGTCCTTTGGCTAAAAGCAATTTGTCAATAAATAGTAAGGTCTACTCACGTTTCTCTTGCTCTGCTTCCACTCCTTCACTTTCTGTGTCACTTGGTAAGATCCATGGTTGGTGAACCACCTGCAACTGCTTTAAAGATTCATCCTGCCAAAGAGAAAATTCATTTCAGATTGAACTTGAGGATAAACTTGTGAATACCCATGTGGACCAATATGGTTGAACACTTCAGTTTCCAGGAAGTACATGTTCAACACACCATAATGAAAATTTCCTGACAACAAGGAAGAGTTCTAACTTTAAATTCACTTTCCTGTCATAGACATGCCACTAACTCCAAACTCTTTTTTTTTGTATTTTCCTTTTAATAAGATTTAATGTCTTAATAAGAAAATACCTTGGCTATGTTCCTTCCTGAATTAACATTTTTGAGGAAATCTTAGAACTTGTTTTTGGCAATGTAATAATAAAATGTTCATTATAAAATTGCACAGTGTCTCTTGTCATCAAGACTTCAAATTCCCTTTAATAAGAATAAAATTTAGTAGGATTTAGAGAACATTCTTAACTTCACCCTTCAGTACTACTTCACTATTTCCCTCCTCCTCTCACTTCCTTATTTTTATTGTTATATTTCTCACACACTTCTTTGCTGCTCCATGACTTCTGCCACTGACCTAAAACAGACCCTTATCATCTCCCACCCCGACTGTAGTAACAGCCATCTATGAAGTTTTCTAGGATTCAGTTTCATTTCCTCCCTGTTTCTTCCCACCAATTCCCGTTGTTCTAAAATGAGTTTTCTAAATGTCGCCCCCTTGCTCATTATCCTTGAGTAGCCTCTTCATTATTCCCAGGAAAAGACCTAATCTCAAGGCCCTTCATGATCCATACTTGTCCAGCTTGATCTACCAACCCTTCCATTCCTGTCCTCCTTGACTGACCCTTCCACTTCAGCTATAATTAACTGGCATCTCCTTAATTTTGTCATTCTGACTGATCTGCCAAGATGTTTTCATGAATTATACTTCCTGCCTACAATGCACTAAATTTATTTATCTGTCTCAAACATGAGACTCAGGCTCAGGTGTCATCTCTACTGCCCTCCCTGATCCTGTAAGACAGAGTTATCCTCTATTCCTGTGTGTGCTTGTTGCACCAATAGAGCAATTACTATGTAATAATTGTCCTTTCTTATCTTCCTGCCTCAAAATAACGTGGAAAATCCTGGAGGACATGGATATTTTTTTTCACCTGTGCATTTCCAGTGTCTATTATATAGTACTGGGCAAGAAAATAGGTTTTCACTCAGGAAACATTTGTGTAGGAGAAAGTAGAAAAGGAAAAAAAGGAAGAGGATGAAAGAAAAAGGAAGGATGGATTCTCTTTAGAAGAAAACAATTTCAAATTTATAGAGACATGGTTCAAGAAAATATTTTCAAATATATCTTGAAAATTAAAAGCAAAAAGTCAATGTGATGTCATTTCAATGCTTTTGTTCTCTGAAATTCATTCACTATCTTCCCTGCTTTTTAATGATCTTTTCCTCCAATTTGGGATAGTTTGCTTTATTTTACTTAGACAAATACCAGTAAGGTAAAAATAAAGGCTCACAGTCAAATGGATATTGGAGGCACTGGGGTGATCACTTTGCAAGTTATATAAATGTCTAATACTACTCTGTATTCCTGAAACTAATATAATGCTGTGTGCCAACAGTAACTGGAAAAAAAATAAAGGTTCACAACTTCTGATCTCTAAGAAACATGACATCAGCAAACAGTGTGTGTTCACTTTAAAAAAAGAATTTTCTGTATGGCCCTGGAGAGGTACTCAGTTACTTAGAGTGTTGTCCTGATGTGCCACAGTTGCTGGTTCCATATCCAGTCAGGGCATGTACAAGAATCAACCAATGAATGCATCAATAAATGGAACAACAAATCAATGTTTCTCTCAGTCTGCTTTCCTCTTTCCTTCCCTCTTTTCTCCAAAATCAATCAATCAATTCCTTTGTGAGAAAAACATTCTCTCTGCTATCCCTTGATTGTGGGTGGTTAACTCTGGAGATGTTTAGTTCCAATGTAGAGTTCCAACATGGCATAATTTTCCAATTTTGGAACGTTTAGGGAGTTGACAGGTAAAGCACGGGGGATATTTTAGGGAGGTGAAACTATTCCAAACGGTATTATAATGATAAATATAAGACATTAAGCATTTGTCAAAACCCATAGAACTTCATACAACAAAGTATATGTCAATGCATACAAATGCAAAAAAAATAATAATCTAAAATCTTTAAAGTAATCTAAATGCATGACAGATGTATGAAACCACCTCACTGAATGGGGTGGGAAATAAGGTGCTGACCTGAATAACTGAAATTGAGAGGAGTCTCTAGGACCAAAAGCAAAAGGAATTGCACACAAGAACTATGCTATAGTTGATAAACTTGTTTCCTATGGGCGCACAGGTTAACAATTCTAAAAACTATATATCTAGATAGAGAGATAGATATCAATATAGATATATAGATATACAGATAGTTGGAGTGGGAGTTTACAGATAAGCAAGGCTAGAATAATCCAAGTATAATGTGTTAGAGTTGAAGACATCAGTATAGATTCATATTTAGCTTACTATATATACAAATGACTACATATAGAAATATTAATAGGTATACGTGGGTTAGTAATCACACATATATCTGCCTGCTCTGGCAGCTGAGAGGACTTAAACACAATGGCACCCCAATAGCAATGAACACAAATACCACCCAGGTCTTAATTTGTAATACCATTTTTCAGTAAAAGAACCATACTCTTGACTGATTCTCGGACTGAGGCAAGAAATATACAAGATGTCTGGAGCATCTGGATGTGCCAGAAAGAAAAACTAACACACACACACACACACACACACACACACACACACACACACTAATGATGATATATCAAAGGGATAAAGGAGCCAAACTGAAAAAAAAAAATCTCAGTGTCCAAGTCTAGAACAATTTGAACAAGAAAAACAAATAAGGTAGCATTGGGTTATTGCCCAAAGTATGAAATAAATATTTATGAGTCCCTTCTGATAAAAAATGATTGAATAAACAATCAATAAATAAACCAATATGCCATGCAGACAGAGTGCAAATATTTATGTAGACACTCTTTCTTAAGGAAGTGGTTAATAACTTCCCTCTTCTTAAGAGTGGCCTATGTGTAGTGACCTTCTTCCAAAGAGTGCAATATGGAAAGGCAAAGCAAAAAAGAATAACTAACTTTACGGTGGAAAAACCTGACAAATACTACCTACAGCCAGGTGATTAAAGTCAACATCAACAGCAATAAATCCTATTGATAACATGTTCCTTTGATAGAATGGGATGAAAATAAAATTTTACTCCTATGGTTTTCCTCCTAAAAACACACTGTCTCAAACCATAAGAAAAATATCACACAAATCTCAATTAAGGGATGATGAACTAAACAGTTCTCCTCCAAACTTCTGTGGTCATGAAACACAGAAAGTCTGGGAAATGAGCACAACCGAGAACAGTCTAAGGTGACATGACTGCACAATGTAACACGGTATCTTGGATGGGATGTCAGGACAGAAAAAGGACATGAGGGGAAAAGTGAGAAAACCTGAATACAGCAAGGGTTTAGTTACTAATAAAGTATCAATATCTGTTTATTAATTATGACATGTGTACCATACTAATATATTATAATAATAATAGTAGAAACTGGGGGAGAGGTGTATAGGGACTCTCTGTATTATTTATGCAATAGATTTTGTAAACCTAAAACAGTTCTAAAATTTAAAAAAATAATTAAAAATTCACATAAAAACAAAAAAATGAAAAATGATTTTCACTTTAAAAATAAAATCGCAAATCCTTTAGCATGAGCGACTCTTGAGAATAGTTTCTTAATCAGATTAAAACTTAAATTCCTGTCACCCGAGAGATGGCTTTGCAGTGAAAACTCCTTGCCTCAGGGGTCATGAGTCACAACTTCTTGACAGGGTTGATCTAAGGCAAGTCTCTTCCCCTCTTGGGGCAGAATGAAGATGATGAAGCCACCGGATTAGCTCATCTCTAGTACTTCACAGGCAGTAAATTTTTAGGTCTAGATTCCTTTACAGTCAGTAGGATGTGAGGGGCACTAAATGAACTGTTCGAGGGCAAGTCAGCAAAGAATTAAAAGTATTTAATCTTGGAGTATATAATTTAGATATAAATCAGTGTTTGTTTTTAAGATTTAACTTATTTTTTAAGTTTATTAATTACTGGATTTGGTCTTGAGGTCTATAACTAAAGAAGCAGCATAAATGTGAAAGATCTTGGATTTAAAATTCTGTAACAGTATAGAAAACAGCAGAAGTAAATTTTCAGTTTTTTGTGTAACAGAGGAAAATCACATTCTTCAGTTTTTAAAAATATACGACATGTAAAATTTAAAGAACTATGAAAGATGTGCTTTTTGGTTTTGTAGGGTAAAAATCAAATGGCTAGATCTTTTTATTTAAAACAGAAAATTTTAAAGTGATCATGAAAAAATGTTTTTAATCTAAAAGTTATTTTGGTTAATTAGCTTTTAGGCCCAAATACTAAAATCTGTTCTCATAATAGAAGAGATGATTAATAAGTTAGCTGTATTACTTTGGCCCACAATAGTTCAGAACATTCAACCATACTACCAGCTGGTTACTGGTGTCAATGACTTTCCTCCCAAGCGATATAGGGAGCACCCAACTATTCTTTGTTGCAAATTACACAAAGTACAGATGGAACATTAGCTCAGCAAAATACATAGTTTGGAATGTGGAGTTGTTGAATTGTAGAGATAGTACAAATATTACGATTAATAGATTGCTTAAATGTTTTGCTTTGGTTTTCCCTTGAATACAGCTGGTAAAGCACCTGTTTTCTTTATCAATGTCAACAGTACCGTGTGTGTCTGAAGTTCAGCCCATCAGACTACTTATAATTCTTTTTGATGGGGTCAAGGAGCTAAAATCTTGAATACTTTTATAAACAACAGCTGACATGTTCCTTTTTGCCATCTTATTAAAAAATTCCTTTTTCTACAGGAATTAACCTGGGTCTGAGCATAGCACAAACTCTTTCACATTCCCAAGAGCAAGTACTTCGGGTTGCTTGTAGAAGAAATGCCATTCATCCTTTTTCCAAAACACTTTCCCCGTAAGTATGCAAATGTCCAGGGACTAGGAGTGGTGAGAAATAGTGACATGTGTCATATGGAAAACAGTTGCTAGCCTTGTATCAACAAATCATTCTATCTGCTAACAGAGTAAGTGCTTTATAAACTTCAGCAATATTGTTATTCCACATGAATGGCTTATTTTTGGATTCTCTAAATGAAATCAATCAGTGATTTATGTCATGTGTGGCCCTGAAACTTCATTGTACTTAGAGGGGAAAAAATGTTTCTTTTCTCAAATTTTCACCAATGGAAACTTTAATTCAGGTAATAAATAAATATTACTTTCCCTTTGGTTAAGAATTCATGCACAAAATACTAGTTTCCATCTTTCAAAAGGGGTTAATCATTTTCATTTTACTTTCATCATCATAGGATCCTTCCTTATGAAATAAGGAGCCCTGAAGCATATTGCATAGAAAAGCAAAATGAAATTACACTCTGCTCTAGATACACTGGATGCTGACTACTCCTTCTGCTGACGAAGAATCAAGACTCCACTTCCATGAAAATTAATTTCTCCATATATAGTTTACATACTTAAATGAATAAAGTTTGGAAATAACTTTGTTAATGAAATGTCCTGTATTATCAGGCTGATATTCATAATTTTTTAGTGAACTATACTCTTGTCAGTGAAAATGAGGCCCTTTGCTGGAGTAACAAGAGAAGCATACCAGGGACCCACATGTGGGAAGATGTTTCAGTGTAAGGTTTATTGTAGAAGCAAGATCAAAGGACTGTTCTGGGTTCAGCTTTGTACAGCTCTGTCCAGCTGTTAAAGAAGTCCAGCCTTAACTTCGTCAGGCCCAGAGCAAAGGCCAAGTTCCAGAAGTTCTGTGCCATTGGTTCAGTCCATGTTATAGGTTAGTCTAGTTCAGTCTTTGTCTCCATCAAGCGAGCTTAGTCTGCGTTCCCAGCTGCACTCCAGCTGGTGCTGTGCTCAGGCCCTTGCTTAGAGTCCATGCGGCCTCTAGGCCCAAATGGCTGCTACAGAGAAATGAAACGTGAATGAACGGGGTGAGTGCATGTTAGAGGGTGAGAGAGAGAGGGGGGATAGAGAGACAGAGAGACTTTATTAGGCTGATTATATTATCTCAGTCTTGGAAAGGACCAGGTGCCCTTTTGAACTAACCAATCAACTTTCCAATCTTTCAAGGGCTGGCATTGAGTCTTCCCCCTAACCAATCTATTTTCTAGATCTTCTGGGGGCTTATGCCCCTTATCAAATCTGACCCTTTCCCAAGCAAGATAGACAAGCCTCTAAGTTTGCCATCTTAGTTCTTATCGTGCATACCTCATAGTAGAAGCACTTCCCCCTGCTCTATCTTGGCTTCTATCAGGAGTGCACCCAGCAGACGAATTTCCACTCCTTTTCCCCCTGATAATCTGGTACCCTTGGCAGTTCCCTGGGGAGACAGGAAATCTAGTCCTTTGTCCCTACAGAGGGGAGGGAGGAGGCTTAATCCCCTTGGCAAGGAGTTTTGCAATCCTCTAGTGAGTGTGTGAAGCTATAGCTCCTTAGTAAACTAGGCTTCTCAATGTCTGATTCCCTTTGTTCCCTTTCTTTATTAATATCTAGCTACCTATGTCAACAACACTTCTGTAGCTCATTCCTTATAGGGATTACAAAAGAGCAATTAAAACCTAATAAGTGAGGTAATAAATTTGAGAAGTTGTAAATTTGAACTAATAGGTTCATGGAAAAGAAAAGAGAGGGAGCAATAATAAACTTAGAAAAAGTATAGTAGAATGTGAAAACAATTACAAAATAAATGAGATTCTAAAATACATTTTTTGACAAATTTGCCACACTATACCATGCACTAAGATTGCATTCCATTTTATGTCCTAACTTACCCCATTTGGTGGATTTTTCTCACCCTAGATATTGTGAGATAAAGTGGTGAAAGGCTTTGAAATGAATGAAACACTACTGGCTGTATCGTAGTCACTGAAAACTAAGTCATTTTGTAAAACATTGAAATGCTCAGTATCTCTGACTCCATCTTGTTCAGGCCTACTGTGTTCCAGAGGTCTTCAGGCTAGTAGCTCCTGCTTTAGACATGCAATCATCAGAGAAACTCTGCCTGGGGCTTTAGTTTTTACAAAAACAGCCCCTCTCATTTTTCTTCTTTGACATAAAAGAAATCAGAAGTCTGAACTTTCTTAAGATGAATTGCAGAAACTGCTAGCATTCTAAACTTCTTAATTGGCAACTTCTCAATCAATAAACCTTTCCCTACTCCAAACTCTTGACATTTTGAGTTTTGGTCTTTCAGAGCTTCAGACACACGGATTTGGAACCAGTAACAAATTTTCTAGCATGCCCTTCCATTTATCTGATTTGATGGAGGTTCTGAGTCATTCATTGACTTTGAGATATTTTACAAATATGTACTTTATAAACATTTATTGTAGTACAAAAATTCTTGTCTACATAAATGCAAATGGTGTCTATTTAAATGCAATTATTATCATATTGGTGTTAATTAGTTTTGCCAGTTTTTGCACTTATTTATCTTTACTTCAACATTTCTTATTTAACTATATTTGTGAAGGTTTGAAATCTTCTTTGAACTGGTTGTAACATCTTACTGGTTTCCTCATTAATTAATGAGTTGATGTGTTCACTTTATATCTGTCTGAGACATTATAAATTTAAAAAAAATTGTTATCCTTTAACATGTATCAATTCTTAATGAGTATCAATAACGAATTAGAGTTACTTTTTAAAAAATCCCTGTTTCCTAGTTTCCTAAGTGGAATAAAACTATGATAGTGAATAATGGTTATTTCAATTTGTAAAAAGTAAATCCCTGTGCTTGATGAAAAGTCAATTATCTCTTATTAATTTAGGGAAATAATGTCATGCACACTCCTTCAGAAGTACAGTTGGAACTTCATTGCATTAACAATCGAAGAATACAACATAGGAAAAAAAGAGACAAAATTGGCAGGATTAGTGATTCTAATGCATTTTGTCGCATAGAACTGATCCCCTTTCCAGTTCAGATGGTGCAGCTGGCAAAACCAGCCTCGACAGATTTGAAAAAGGTCTGCTGTTTAACAGGCTTCTTTTCCTGTCTGACACCTTTAGAGATCGTGAAGCTGCCACTTGACACCCTGAGCTAGTTCACACCCCTCTGAATGTTCTCCACCAATAACTTCCTGAGTTTGTGAGAACTGCTCTAAGTTGTTCTTTGAAAAGTTTTAAAAATCATAAACTTCAGTCTTCAGTTCTTCAGAGCTTCTCAAACATTTAATTTTATAATACTTATCTGATTTATAAATATTTAAATTAACACATTTCTCCAATAATTAGGGGATTTTTAACTAGTATACTATGCTGCTTCCCTTTTATTAATCTAGGAAATATGATATTTTAAATAGACTAGCTTCTCTATGAAAGGCCTAGCTAGCTTTAGAAGTATTTGATTTCGATAACTTATTTTAAATTTTATATATAATGAATGTTGATATTATGATTCCAAAAACTAAAATTTTTGTAGTGTGAAATTATCATTTCTCCCTTGAGTTATTAAGTGCCTTACAAGTATAGAATATGTAATTTTTTTAACTTTCAGAACCATTTTGAAGATTAGGAAAAGTAGACTATTATAAAATATCTTCTTGTTTTTTAAATTTGGGCAAATATAAATTCTATTCTGGAAAAATAATACATTAAATAATATAAAATAGGGACTAGAAATTCCATTTTAGAGTTACTTTTTGAGACTATATTGTATCTTTAATTTTGAGGTAGGTCTAAACAGAACTGTCTGACTTCATGTGGTAATAATTCTGTCTAATTATGAGTAAATAAATAAAAAAACCCAGAGACTTTGATTTGCAAAGAGTTGTTCAAACTGTAGCAAGAAATGTTAAATATATTAAAAGTGTAAACACTATGGTTTATATGAGTTTTAGTGTGTACTAAATAAAAGCAAATGTTTGCTAGCTCAGCTTTAACTTCAATGTTTCTAACATGTATAAATACTGGTTTTTATTGTTTGCCAATTCTAGGAATATGAAGAAAGAGGGCAAAAGTGAAATAAGAGTGTATGTGAGAAAAAACAAAAACTACCCACTTTTGGCTCACATTTTTAACTTGTTCACAATAAAGAAGAGTTTGACTATATTTCCCAAAAACCCAATGATTGTCTGCAAAAAACAAAACAAAACAGGAAAACTATCAATAAGTGAATAGTTCTCTAATTAATATCAAACTTACAATTTTACTATAAAGGATAATCACATTGATTTTATAAGAGCTAAAAGCTAAATACCAACGAGCATTAGATAAAATTACTATGTGAAACTGAACCCCTAAGAAAGGCAAGGCTTACCTTGGGCAGTTTGCACATACTTGTAAATTCAAACTGAAAGTCCGTAATGAATCTCATAAGCTACAGACATTTTATACCCCTACTCAACCAAAATTATTACTCCTCAGAGTAGATGAATAAACAAAACTCTTAAATTTATTAATAAAATTTTCCTCTACCTATATTATGTAAAATTGGTGATTTTCCATGATGTATGAAGTTACTCTCTAGAAATAACATTGGAAAAAACACTTTAGGGCTGTGCCCACAAACTTTAGGGTGTTTATGAATCACATGGGGATCTTGTTAGAATGCAGATTCTGCAATTTTTTACAAGCCTCCGGGTGATGATGATGTTACTAGTCAGAGGACCACACTGAGCAGGTACACGTTCTCAGCCTCTCCGTCACTTTCAGCACTTACAATTACATACGGCATGTATATTTATATGCACATTTGTAATGATGGAGGCAAAAGGATGTTTGTAGGATGAGAATGACAAAATTAGAATAAGACACTTTGAGAGTTCTCCCTCCTGTACGCAGCCCATTTCCTGTATCAGCACCACAATGCCCCCCTTAGTCCACAGCGCTAGGCTTCTGCACAACACATTCCGTTACAAGGGGTATCAGGCACCCCCCCTGTGGACTTGGTCCACTCCCCGAGATCTTACCAGCCAGTGGGGAATGCTGAGTCAAGCACTTGGCAACCACAGAATCTTAAAGGGAGATCCTATTAGTGTACACGTTGAAAATAGTGTCTGCCTCACTCTGGCAATATTAATTGCTTAATGTCACCTAGACAATTTCTGTATCCAATTCTTAAATCGAAATTTAAACTTGGTGCTCCAACCCTCCATTTTTGTACCCCATATATTTTGAATTTTCTAACCTGAGCTCAGAACATCTATCTGCTTGGCTATGTCCTTTTTTTTCTTTGTTACCCCTTCTCCACGTACCTTTCAAAAAACCCCAACCACCTCCAAACAAGCAGGAAAACCAGAATGTTAGATACTTAAAGGGGTGCTATGTACTCTGGTTTTCCTCTTCAGAGATCTGGAAGTAAAAATGAGTTTACGTATGGGTTCAGTGGTCTGAATAAATGAATGAACTACATACAAGGAGGAACCACAAAAAACTGGAATTTATTTATAAAAAAGCGTATATTTATTCTTACATGTTTAAACTTCAGTCACCTTCAAAGTACTCTCCATTTGATGTAATACACTTATTGAGACGTTTTTCCCACTGTTCTAAACAGTTTTTGAACTTGGCAATTTTGATGCCTTTTAGTGCTTCTGCCTTGTTTTGCTTCACCTCTTCCACATTGGCAAAATGTTTCCCTTTGAGGACTTTTTTCATCAGAGAAACAAAGAAAAAGTTGCCCAGGGTGAGATCGGGTGAACAGGGAGGGTGGGGCACAAGGGTCATGCTGTTTGGGGTCAAAAACTGCCGAACACTCTGAGCAGCGTGGGTGGGTGCACTCGTAAATCACCCATCATGAAGTGGGCAAACACATTGAAAGAGTCTTCAAAGAAAAATTCACTGAAACCAACTGCAGCCTCTCACACACCGCCAGCTCATACACTGATACACATGGGTTCCCAGAACACTCCCCCAGCAGGGAAAGCCTGTACTATAAGAGGCCTGCTTAACAGAAGATAATTCTGTACATGGGGTGGTCCCCCCTTGTGGTACATTCAGTAGGGCATTCAAATTTGTTTTTGAAAGAATTTGTGCATGCAAGAATAGAATATTTAGAGAAATAGACTGTCTTGCTAAGAAGCAAAATTCAAATCTAATATTTGGTACTTCTACAACCTCATCCCCAACTGTCTCCCAGGTCCCCTCGCCTGCAGGGATTCAGATGGCCAATGCAGTGACCACTGTGGAGTGGTGTCAGATCAAGTTTCACAGATTCCATGCACTGGTTTACTTGGAAGTCCCCAAACACCATTTGCAGCCTGCCCAGAGACACATCATGTGACACAGAACACCCTTGGACTTCTCCCAAATAAATCAAGAAGTCTAAATGATTTTTCAACAAAAATCACCTGTATGTTTCAATTGTTAAGACAGCACTGCTTAAAAGATTGCCCAAATAACATTCTGGATAAGCATTTGTCACACAAATAAATGCCTATTTGGTATAGATTGTTCTTGTCACGGGAGAACTGATCATATCTTATTTTGAAGGGGATGGCCAATATAAAACATGTGTTTCTCATTTACCAGAATATTAGCAAACTCTTGTGACTGAAAATATACTATGGCACTATGTTTACGCGGTTTTACCTTCATTTTCAGGATGCATGGATATACAGTATCTCCCTACCAATGAGGAACAAAAGCAATTTTGATAACATTACTTGTCTTGTTTGTGTGGGCATGCCCCTTGAGTGGGCAGAGACTGGAAACCCTACAGGCAGACGGAGAAAGCCCGTGTGAGGGCTTCATCCTATATGATAGGTAGACTGTTTTCAGACTATGTTCCAAGGCCACCTTAAAACTCACTTCTTCCATGTAGTTTTTCAATGACTGTCCTCCACTGGGGGCTTCTCCCTAGAGGCAAAGAGGAAGAGAGGTTGACAAAGTCAGGAGAAGGAGAAGAAAGAATCAAAGAAGGGAGTCATGGAGAAGAGCGAAACCCAGGAGCAACACCCCGACTTTACTACTGCCCCAGCTTCTCAGCTGATGCTTGTATGATTATCAGACTGGCCACTCTTACTGTGAAGGAGATAATAGTTTCTCAAGGCAACAGTATAACTTTTAAGTAATTTTAGGTGACATAAACATATAACTGCCCAGAGTAGCTAACTAAATTTTAGGACGGAATGCTAAATGATTAGTACAAAATTTTGTTATTAATTTTGTAAATGTGTTCTTACAATAAGATTAAGAAAAAGCCACTGATTCTGTATTCAATAATTGTGTGGCGAGGATCTAATACATAGTTTTAAGACTATTTTAGGGAAAGAGCATAGGTCATTAACCTGCCTTTTACCAAATACTTATATAAAGTCTTTCTCACCTTACTTGTACGTTATTAGTTAATTCTCTATTATTTGTGCCTTTTACTAGCACTTCACTGAACACTAGTAATCACTGAGGTTTAAATCACTGAAATTTAAAACAGATTAAACATATATCGCGAACTCATCCAAACACTGGTAGTCAAAATTGTCAAACAACTCGTTAGTTTGGATAAATTATCTTTTTATCCTATATGCCAGAGACATTTGGAAACAAATTCTGAAATACCATAAAATGATAAATTCTAGAACACCATATGTGTTTCAAAGATAACTAAATAAATGTGAATAAGCTTGCATTTATTTCTAATGCCTCAAGTTTCCTCTTTTTTTATCTTCAAGAACTTTTACAAATATTGGTTTGGGTTTTCACTACAACTTGAGGTAAGCCATCCTCGGGCCAACGTAACACCCACATTGAAGAATGCTGAGATGTGCCGAGTGAAGGGTAAAGTCAGGCAACTAAGCAGGGTACTTCTGGGACCGGACTTTCTCCTAACCTTCTTTTACCTTGTGGAGATAAAAAAATTAAAATTAAAAAGCTAAGTTTACTTTAGTTAAACAAAGTGATGCCCACTACAAAGCACTGTGAGGGGGTTAAAAAAACGCATGCTCACTTCAAAACAAAAATTAGCAAAGAATAAAGTACTGGTATTCTAAAAACTTAGATATGGTAATATATTTTCTCCCAAATAATGGTTTCCAGTAGCAAAAAAAAAATTAATAGTATGTTGCATTTTAGATGTTTCCACAAGCTCCAAGCTTTTAGGATGGTCAATGGATAAGATAATGAAAGAGGTAGGAAAGCTATATTTACTTAAAACTAAAAGATAAACTACTAGAAAAATCAAATCCATAAAAATCTCCCTGAGGAATTTAACTCAAAGCATTAGACAAGGTTGGAAACTTACTTCAGAAAAACTGGTTTTTATGATTGACTTTGCTACACTACCTCCACTCATTTGGAAAACTAGTCTAGAAGGAATGCTGTAGGTTCTTCCGAGTTGGCTCTCCCATGTGACAGACTAGTCCTTCGTGTCTTAATAATCCCTCCCCTTTGCCTGGGTGTCTAAGAGGATGAGGTGACAAGCTGCTTGTTGTGACAGATCTGCTCTCCAGAGGGGCCAGCTTCTGTGGCCTGGGTGGCTGGCCTCTGGACACCCAAGGGCTAACTGTGAGAAGCTGAGAGCAGGCCGTGGCTGCTCCCCCAAGAGGGTGATTTGTTTCCTTAGAGCTGGAGTGCAATGGATTTCCGCAGTCGTCGGGGCACTTGCAGTTTCATGGGCAGACCAGGTGACGACTGGGCTCTTCCTTGACGATCAAATATAACTAAAGCACGATGTGTTCTATCGGGTTTCCTCTCAGCCTTGCCTCTTCCCACAGTGCCATGCAGGTCCTTTCCAAATCTGCCCTTTAGAAAGGCAGCAACTCACACAACATCATTTGTTTCAATGGCCACACAGGCTGATGTTTGGCTGTAACTGCCATTCATAAATCGCTGACATGGGGTAGCACTGATGAACGGGGAGCGTGGAGTAAAAAACTGTAGGAGAAAATACAGAGGAAACAAACACTTTGCAGAGAGGCTTACACACTTGGCACAGGGTGAAGTGGATGAAGCCAAAAACAAGGCGTCAGGATCTCTAAGTAGAAGAGATGGCCCCAAGCAAGAGGCCTGATTCAATATGTGTACCGCAGGTTCCCTACTTCCAGCACTCAACTGTGGAAAGGCTGACCTTTCCTCCTTCCCTGGCTGGGGGTGCTAATGAAATAAAATCCTTTCCAAAACACAAAGCTATCAACTTCAGTCATCCTTTTCATAGTTTCAAAGAATTGACATTTTAAATAACAAGTCATTCTAACAACATAATACTTTGGTAATCACCTGGAAATGAATCAAAAATATCCAAATGCAATTTCCCTTGAAAAACAAAGAGAAGAAAGAGGCTACAAGGGAGGCAGATGGGGCACATGAAGGAGGGAAAGGGCAGCATACATGGAAACTATGCCTTAAAAGGGGGGGAGGAAAAAAGGTATTTCCTGAAATGTGGTTTCACTTATCATGACTCTAAATATAACCATGGTTGAGATTAAAATGTTTTAAATGTGAATTACAAAATATACTACAAACTCAGGGAAAGAAAAAAAAAGGCTGATAGGATTACTGCTTAACATATGACATGGGGTCATGGCTGGAGGAGACAAAGGCTCTGTCATTCCCCTAGTTCCGCTGCAGTTAAGGACACATTCACAGCGAGATGGGACACCCCAGACACAGAAGCAGAACTAGACTCACACCCTCCTGAGCCTATTGCCCCTTTTTCACGGTACCATGTCCCTCTTCTCTCAATAGTAGGTATTTTTTATTCATCTCTTACTGACCCTTAGAAAAATGCATTGACTCTCATTTGCATGGAGAGTACATTTATTCACAAACATTTCATGTCTAAGATTTCGGGTATTAATTTCCTTCAAAGAAAGGAGTTCCATGAACTCCTTCTATCAGAATGATCTTTCTCCCCACCTTTTTTCAAATGAAACTGGACAATAACCCTAACATGGAGAGCACCTCCTTAAGAAGTCCCTGAGGTATTTAGAACCCGCTGAAAAATGGGAGCTCGATGGGAATGTGAGGACATTTCTGAATCTAAGGGGCTCATAAAACTTCACTCATTATTCATTTCACCATAATTATTAGGCGCCTATGGTGTGCCACATGCTATGCTAGTGCGGAGACAAATTGGTGAACAAGAACTAAGCTCTACCTTAAAAAGTTCATCCTGAGACAACAAATACACAAGTTATTGGAATATAGAGCAAAAGGTACTTGGCACAGGTAAAGCCCAAGGTGCTATGGGGGAAAACAGGAGGAAAAGGTACCTCGGCTTTCATTTAGTCAGCAAGCGTGTGTTGAGAGCTCGAACGTGCTGAGTGCCATTGTAGCCACTGGGTATATGTGATGGAGGACAAAGTGAGGGATTTAAAAGTTGAGGAAATTATTTTTTTAAGCTTTTTCCTCTAGATAGTCAATTAGTCAGGCCAAGAAGCTGAATAGAAGGAGGATGCAGGAGGCACAGAAGGAAAATTTCATGCAAGGTCCCAGACACAGCATAACAAATATGTGAAACCACAGAATTAAAATGAAGAGCAACAGCTACACTATGTGCTAAAACGTGTACTGTATTTTTGATATAGAGATATTATCATGTATCATTTCCTAATTTTATCGTATAATTCCCTCTAATATTGCTGCTTATAGGATGTTATGTGCTGTGTTTTATAATTGCATTATTGCACAGAGCTACTGAAGTTGTGGCAGATAATAGTGGACTGAAGCCCAGCTTTCCAAACTCTGGCAAACTATTGATAACTACTGATGTCCAAGAGAACAGACAGTGATCTGTTTTCAATTAGTAGACAATTGGGTGCCATAGTTAGAAACTCAGAAGTGTTTGGTAAATTCAAATATAGTCAATAAATGGTCACGCTTGTTTTCAGACTTATATATGAGGTCTATCCGGAAAAAGTCCAGCCATTGTTAATATAATGAGAACAGTTTATGTGACATAAATGTAACCTGGCAGCCAAGGAGAGAGGACTAGAATGTGCACATGCAAACAATGACGACTTCATTGTACTAGTCAGTGGGGGCAGTAGACATTTTTGAGTGAGCATGTGTACTGTGTGGCCATTGCATTGAAAATGATGGAGCAAGTAGAGCAATGAATCTGTATCAAATTTTGCACTTGAACATTACTCCATGTAAACTATTCATGTGATTCAGAAGGCCATAACTATGGGCAACTGATGATTGACAGCTTCATCACAAGATGCCCACCCATACATCATGCCTTGTGCAGAGTTTTTTGGCAAAACATCAAATCACCCAGGTGACTCAGTCCCTCTATAGCCTATATTTGGGGCCCTGCATCTTCTGGCTTTTCTTAAAATTAAAATCACCTTTGAAAAGGAAGAGATTTCAGACCATTGATGAGATTCAGGAAAACACAACAGGGCAGCTGATGGCAATTGGGAGAACTGTGTGAGGTCCCAAGGAGCCTACTTAGAAGTGGACTGAGGCACCACTGCCTTGTGTACAATGTTTCTTGTATTTTGTATCTTCTTCAATAAATGTCTCTTTTTCATATTACATAGCTGGATACCTTCTGGATGTCGTATATGTGCAGATACTATTGTTATTGCTCCCAATATCTTTTCATGTTAAGTTAAAAATTTCTTTCTGAAAATGTTCCCACAATCTTATAAACAAATATTACCCAGTTGCTAAAAAAGTTATTTCCTTTCTTTTAATCCCATAAAAAATCCCATTTAAAAAAAAATGGGAGGGCAAAGCCAATAATGAGAGACTCCCTGTTTGGGAGAGTGGAAAATTTCATCAGTGGATGTTGGACAAGAGAAGGGCTGGATGAGCAGGTAGGGCTATAAGAATGAATGAATGGCTAGAGTTAATGATTTTGCACTGCTTTGACTTAAAATTAGATTGAGATTATATCAATTGTATCAACTGACTTAGAAAAACCCATTTGACCTTGGACTATTCATCATACTAGTCATGTGTGTCTTCTCTGCTATGTGTTGATTAATTTATCATGCCAATTGTTATTACCATTTCACTATTACTATGTATAAAAAGTGTTCATTAATCCTTTATAAAATGATATAATTTGCCAATGCAGCAAATTATCAGCCATAAGATCTTGAAGAGTCACAACTTTCTCCTGAAACTGAGTTTCCTCAGATAGAAAGTATAGATGGCAGGTTGAGTTTCGTATGAGATTGTGAATGTACAAGAGTTCTAAAAACTTCAGAGAGTTACACAGCTGAAACTGCAGTAGTACTATTTTGTAAATAAATGTGTGTTATCTCCACGGATCCACCCACTGGTGATGTCCTGCCTCCCACTCTGTCCCTGTCACTCATGTCTTCATGTGTTCCTTTGACCCTCTGCACATCTTTCTCAAAATACGTATCAGATTCTGTGAGAGTCACTGGTTACTTACTCTCTTTCTCATTTCATTCTTAGTTGTTGGAGGGCAAAAATTGTTTTTATTAGTTCTTCCTTCCCAAGCCCTGGTCTGGTATTTATACTGCCTTTCTTATGAGAACTGAATTCCTGGCTAAGCAATCAGTACATGAAGGAGTGTTTCTTAACAAAAGTATTCCAACAAATAAATATAAAACAAAGCATAGCATTTAAATGTCACTACTTGGCAACTACCAGTGAATAAATGGGTGTTGGAATTAAGCATCAATGGCTCCTAAGATGGTAAAATGAGAAACAACCAGATATTATGTGTCTCCTTTCATTATGCCAAAGAGGAGCTTTATCCAGTTTCTGGGTAATTTTCAGAAAAATATTAAAAACTGAAGAACATGTTAAATTGCAACACAAATATAAAGTTAGTAAAATTTAGGTTGTGGAAAACTCTACAAGTCAAGGGTCAGGGTCGTTTAATGGATAAATTGTGAGAAAATGCAAGAAATGGAGGAGGAACCTGTGGGTGAAAAGAGACTTAAGGACAGACCTAATTTTAAAAAGTTGGCGAGGTTAACAATAGTGTAAAGGGATACATATTTGGGTGACAAAACTACTTTAAAGTGCAAGGAGTTGATTATTATAAAAGCTGGACTATCTGTGGGGGAGGCAAAGGCTGTGACGGGGGCAGAGCATCCTGAAGCGAGTTCTCTGCTGCTGGACACAGGTCGATTCCTTCACCTGGGTAATGTCCCCATTACACTGAGTAAGTACGCCAAACATTGGGTTTGGGCGATTTTTCTATATGTGTGCTTTATTTGCAATAAAAAGATATTTGAAAATAGACCGATAGCTGTCTCTAGCATTAACTACATTGCTACAAGCATGAACGTGAAGCACAAATGAGACGTACAAAGTTACAGCGAAGTTTTAGACTGCTCCCTCTATTGGCTTCATCTCCATGGTCACACCCTAATCCCTCACTGATCCAAAGCTTTTGGTCTATGTAAAGAGGTAATGGCCAGTTACACATCTAGAAAAGTAGTTAAAGGACACTCTTACCATTCTGATTGAATCTTAAGCTAATCTAATTATAACACTGACCTCATAAAAATCATTTGGCAATTTTCATTTTTACCATTTGAAATAATTAAGCCTTTTAAATTCTCTTCCATTAGGCTTTTAAAAAAATCAATAGATGTCACTTTGGAATTTGTAAATTACCTGTATAAATTCTCCAAGGTCATAGAAATATGAATGTCAGCCTCATAATTTAAACCAAACATAGAATGTATTCTTTTAAAATTAAATTAATCTGTGTCTTTGCAAAATGGCTCAACAGCTAAGGTGACCAACTTCCGGAACTACGACTCAGATGGGAGTGCGCCGGGCCGCAGACGGGCTCGATGCTCACGGAATACCGAGACTTTCGTGTCCCTCCTGTCCCCAGCCCATGCTTCCTGAATTTAAAAAATGGATTGATTTTTTAGGTAGGTAATGAAAGTAGGCATTTCTCTACATGGAGAGAAACATATTTCTCCAACAGATGCATAGACACAAATGATTGTATGTTTGTTTCTTTTAACATGTGTCTCTAAGTTTTTATTTCAACAATAAAAAAGGCCAGTTTCACATTTCAGGCACCTTTGCATTATTTAATACACATTAATGAGGTATTGAAGAATTTAAACTTTGTAAAAAAATTCTTTTACACTAACTTGTAAATATAAATAAATGCAGACAGTATAATGCTGAAATACATTTAAATTCAAAAATATAGTTTTAATCTTTAACACATTTATCTCAAGGGGGCTAATTTTTATTTTTAATTGATTCCTTAAGTACATAAATAAATAAACAAAATGCATACATTAAAATGATCTAGCCCGTCACAAACTTGGCAGCTGATGCCATAAACAGTGCCACCAGGAGAGTTGTGACTTGTTTGGGGGAACTGTATAAAAGTATAATCAATTTCCCAAGAACAAGAGATCACTTCCAAATAAGTAAGTAAAAGTGACTTAGAGGGGGAGTTGGAGGGGGTATTAAATAAAAGTATCACAGTTATCAACTCTGAAGCTTTCCCTGTCTCTAGGATAATTTGAAAATGCAGTTTCCACTAGTGTGTCCAAACTCACCACGTGTGTTTATGTACACTATTTCTGCTGCTTAACATGGGCTGGTCAGAGGACTCAGACTTGGCTTTAATTCTGTTTACTGCCAGAAAGTACCAAAAGATGGTGGTGTCCTGGAGAGGCAAGAGTACAGGCTTTGGAGTCAAGCAAATATGTAATTACACCACTTATGCTCATGAGAACTGGGCAAGTTGCATAACTTCCCTGGGTCTCAATCTTCTCATCTGTAAACTGTTATAACACCATGTGCCTCATGGGTTATTGTGATGATTAAATAAAACAATGTCTGTAGAGCATAGAAGATGAGAATAAAAGCCCTGGCTGTCATCATTAGTAATCAGGATAGAAAGCATTAGTACTCATATTAGCAGAATTTTAATGAATGAAAGACAGAAAAACCCAACTTATACTATATAAGGTAGGAAAATTGGAGTTATGCTTAATTCTCTAAGAATACAACTTGGAAGGGGATCTCAATGTGGGGAAATCAGATGCCATTTTTTGATGTATTTATTTTTATTTGTGTCACTCTTTCATTTAAAAAAATCTTGCACTTTCAATGGCAGGTAATAATTATTGAACAGCTTCACATACAAATAAGTTTTCAGCAGTAAATTAATGGATAAGTAGAAGGTTGACTGCGGGTGAGATAAAGGGACTTAAAAAAGCCTGGGACATCAGAACTGCAAAGAAGCGAATGACACAAGTCAAGAGAAATTAATTGTTGAGAAAATGAAGTAAGACTATATCTTCAACAAGACATCATTCCTGACCATCTTCCCTTCAAGTCAAGACCTTCCCCAATATTCCAGCCATGCTGAATAAGCCCCAGTCCCCCAGTTGTCAGCAGCTCTACCTCTCTGTGTCCCTCATCCTTCCCTCTGTCCCTGTTTCCCTCCTCAACCGTTTGCTTTGTGCATTGCATGACATCTTGCTGATATAACCTAGCAGATTCTACAGTTGGCAATCTAAGTTCAGTGTCACTGGTTCCAGGAAGACTTCCCTAACCCACATGCTTTCGTTGCCCCCACCTTGGCCCACCACATATTCCCATTACTTCCAACAATTACAAATGTTGCCACTCTGACTGCCTTGGCCTGAAGCTGTCTCTACTACAATGTCAGCTCCAGAGACTTATCCTTACCATTTGTAGGGCCTGAGGAAAGAAGTCAACAGAGGTCCACATTGCCAACAAACTCTGCCAGAAAGTCTCCTGACTTTTAATCAGACTTGGCAGTCCTGCTTGAAATTAAGAATTTTGTATTCCTTCTAGTTCTACACTATAACTGGGAAGGAAAGGGAGAGCAGGAAGGCAGTGTTGACCCCAAATCCACATCCTTGCCCTTCTTTTCCCCCAGCCCACACTGAACCACAAAGGGCTTTGTGAGCACATGAGTAGCTATCACTGCCTGCATCTCCAAGCTTGTTTACACCCTCCTGAAACAGCTGCCTCTTGCCCACTGAGCAGGCCTAAAAACTGAAGCTTGTTTATACCCTCCCAAAACAGCTAATGAGGTCTAAAAATTGATGGACTAGAGAAAAATCCCTAGGCAGTTCTCAGATGCAGGCTGGAGATCATTTGGGCAAGAGGTTCCAGGATCCTGGTATCTAGCACAGGGTCAATCTCCAGGTGGATATGTGCCCTTGACCCGAGGGACTCCTCCTCATGCCATGCAGAGGGGCACAGCCTTGGGCTGGTCTAAGGTTACCACTGAAGTGCTCTCATAATAGACATGTGTCTTGACTGTCTCTAGTACTTAGCACAGGGTTTGGCATATAAGAGTTACTCCCAAATATTTATTAAATGAGTGGAGATTATTACAAAAGGCACACATTTCTAATTTAAGGTGCTGAATAATCAAAGGACAGTAGAAAATATGGTTAGAAATATAGAAAGACAAAGACTTTGTATAAAGGTTTTGAATATTGTAGAAATGACAGACTCACAGAGATTGTAGTAGCAAGATCATATTTTAGATCTATGCAGGACCCACAGAAACTATTATCCAAATATGAACTGGAGAAAAACATTTAAGAAATTGACTGTTTTTGTCCTGAGTTAGATAATGATCCCAAACAGAGAAGAACAAACATAAACGACCAGTAGAATATAAGAATAACAATAAAGGAGTGAGATCCAATGAAATCATCCACCAAAGAGAAACTTTCAGTCCCACCAGCTAAATCGGTCTGAGGACGATCAAAGATAGTTTCCCTCTAGGACAGAGAAAGTATTTTGCAGTGTGATTGTCAGAGAAGCTGGATAAAACTTAGAAGTAAAACAAAATAGGAAAGGATGTGGAAGAACCTGTTTACGGAAGGGAATCATATACTGATAACTATAGGGCACACTACACCCCTTCAGCCTAGTCTCGTGTGTTTGTTAACTACACAGTGTTATCAGAGTTAATGCAGATCACCCAACATCCAACAACCTCACAAACCGCAATCCAAATGCTTCATTAAATCTAAGACAGGGCACAGAGCTCATGATGATGTTCCAAGTCTCTTTGATGCCGTACAGTTTTTCCTTTGTGGTCTAAAACCCTCACTCCTTTGGAGACGAGAGCCCCAAGATGTTCTATAGGAGGAAATTTCTATGTTAATTTTCAGTCCAAAAATGAATTTAATGTGCCTTACAGAACAAAGCTTATTTGGGGCCCTAGAAAGGGCCAAACCACATCATAAAGAGTAAGAAGATATCTTCCATTCTCACGAAGGTATGCCCATCTTTAGAACCAAGTTCAAAGCAAACATCTTTTGAAGTCTTACTGAACATGACTGAACATTGAGGTTTATTACAATGTTTTTGCATGTGTTTGCATTTTGTGAAAACAGCTAGGATCAGAAGCAGAAGAGCCAAAAAGATTTCCTGCCAGGTTGGGGAATCTAAAAGCCAAAAATTTCAAGACAAAAAATAATTCTTATAACATGTGTAGCCTAACTTTACACATTCTCAATGTTAATTGTGATAAACGCTTGAAATCCTGGACACATTTTGACAATGAACTTCAGAGCCAAACTATTTAGCCCTGTCTCAAACCCGTAGCAACACTGCAGGTTAGAAGTTTAATGTAACACATATAATGGTCACTGCCAGTTAGTTGCACATATCAATTCAATAAAGCCAATTCATGAAAAGGCAGCCTCAGTATTTTTGAAGATCATGAGTCTCCTGGGAAACAGTTCTCTTCTCTTACAGAATGTCCTTTGAAGCCCAGAGACAACACAAATCAGGCTAATCAAGGCACCTGCCACACAGGGTTTTGCCTTTGAATACTGGGAGACTCTGTAATCACTCACTTGGCTGCCCGCCACACAGAATCATGCCGTGTGCCCCAGCCAAGGACACGCACGGAGGCCAGCGATGGCCACTTCTGTAGATGAGAAGAGCTCTGACAGCAAGTGAGATAAAACAATGCACAACAATAGATTTTCAAATTTTTCAAGAACCAGAAAATAACCAAATGAAATTAATTGCAAAATACTCTTCTATGCTTCAAAAAATCACATAAATATAGAATTAAAGAAACATAACTACATAGCAGTTCATATTTAAAAAAAAAGAGGAAAAGTTTAGGTAACTACAACTCCAGTGTACACCAGCAGTGCAATGGAAATGACTGAAAAAGCTATTTCACTAACAGGCACCGTTAATAAAAGCACAGTCAACTCTTCCAGGTTGTTTATACTTGAATTGCGCATTGCTGATCGGGCTAGAGTGCCGTGCTTCCGGGCGCGGTGTTGGGAGGACAGGCCACTGAAGCGGTGAGAGGTCTAGAGAGAGGGCCGCAGACGGGTAATTGAAGAAGTTGCTCATTTTTCATTGGAAGGACAGAGAAAATAATAGTGATATTTAACTGAAGACTTAAAAGATGGAGGGGAAATTAGAATTATTTCTTGTTTCACAAAGAAAAATTAAGGCATATCACTAAACATTTCATGAAGAAAGATTTTTCTCTCAAAACAAGGAGGTATTGTCCTGCAACAGTAATAAAATGCGGATGGGAGCAGAAAGCTTCAGGAAATAGCTGTCGCCTAAAATGTGGGGGCAAGAGCAGGCAGTGGGTATCGAAGGAGTTCCTCATTGAAAAAGAAGTTGCCTTATATTCCTTTCATACTAAAATTCTCCTGTTAAATTTCCTGCTCTTAGAAAACGCCATCTCTTCCTAAAGTTCCTAAGTTGGGCATCTAACCTGAGGCAGACTGGATAGAACTGAGAGGACAGAATTAGAGCAACCCTGGCTTCCCACAGTGATAACTCATTTTGCATTTTTAAAAGATTTTTTATTTATTCTTAGAGAGAGGAGCATGGAGGGAGTGAGAGGATGAAAGAAACATCGATGTGAGAGAGACACATCTGTGGGTTGTCTCTTGGACAACTGGGACCAAACCTGCAACCTAGGCATGTGCCCTTAAGGGGAATCGAACTGGTGACCTTTCAGTTTGCAGGATGACACCCAACAAACTGAGCCATGCCGTACCTGTCAGGGCTCACCCATTTGCATTTAATTCAAGTCCATGGGGTCTCAAAGTCTTTAATCAGTCATCTAGTTTTTAATTGTGTTGTCTGAATAAAGGAAAGGAAAATGGTCTCTATCTAGTAGCTGCTATAAACCAAACACAGGCCCACTGCACTCAGTTCTTACACCATTCCTGTGAAGCAATTATTTCTATTTCAAAAATTAAAAAACTGTGACTAATAAAATTCCAAAGTAGAACTGAGTCTTAAAGCCTATGAACTTTCTACAAGACAGAGAAGGAAATCAACCATTGTATTAGTAAAATTGAATGCTTAAATTACATTGTGACGGCGGTTGATTTAAGCCCCTGCATGCACTCCTAATCCAGTTCTCTGTTCATTTCATTATATTGCTATTTTCTACTTCTTGATTTTGCTTATCTAGAGCCAGTGCAACAAATTATTTATACTAAACCTGAATGTGAATTAATATTGTGGACAATGAACTCATTCAAATACATGGAAAGTCACTTAAAGAGATAAAAATTACTCTTAATCATCAAAGTTTGTGTTAGGTGTTTGTAATAATTTAATTAATAATATTGTGAAAACTCCATGCCCAGATAAATTAGTTGATTTCTGCCAGGAAGAAGAAGTAAGGACCAGTATTGCAATCTTGAGTGTCTCTTCAAGGCTTGCAGGATATAAACACGTCATTCAACACTCCTGAGAAGCCAAGCCCCCAGATCAGTAGAAAGAGCATTGACTTCAGAGACAGGGTTGGGTCTGAATCTTTTTTTGTGTGTTACTTATTAGGCATGTGGCCCCTGGGTCAAGTCACTTAGACTCCCCAAGTCTTTCTTTCTTCAGTTGTGGAAACAATAAAAAAGAATAAGAATGCTTTCAATAAAAAGAATAGGGGTGACATCTATAAATTACGGTGCTAGGCACTCAATAAATTGTTCATTCTTTGATTGTAACCCAGAACTCCGACATCATAGCCTTCACTTGACCCACCCCCTTTCTCCATCTAATCTCCAGCTGTGCTGAACTACATGTGGGCTCCCAGGCAGATTTTTCTCTCCCTCTGTGTCAGTGAACCTTCCCAGTAACTCACTAAGCCATTAGCTCAGAGGCCACCTTCTCCTGGAGCTATCTTTGATCACTCTTCACCCTGCAGCCTACATTAGATGCCTCCTTCTCCCATGTGCACGCTATGTATATATCTGTCAGAGCATTTCTGTGCTCTCACCCACATCTGTTCATTTAACCGCCCTTCCCATCACACTGTAAGCTCTTCAATGGTGAGAAATAAATCTTTCATTTCCAGATCCTGAGTATTTCACAGAGTGGTTTACAATAGAAGTTGCTCAATAAATGTTCGTTGAATAAATGAATGTACTAAACCTAGAGGACAGGATAGCATATTGTTTCAATGCTATACCAAATCATTTTCTAAGAATAGTTTTATCTGTCAATCCTTTCAAAATCTCATTTAAGAATTCAACAGATTTAAAACAAATGTGTACTTCCAAGTACCTTAGTCCATTCAGGCTGCTATAACAACAGAATACCACAGAATGTGGAGCTTATTTAAAAAACAAGTATTTACATCTCACAGTTCTGGAGGCTGGAAGTCTGAGATCAGAGTGCCAGCACGGGCAGGGGAGGGCCCTCTTTTGCGTTGCAGACCTCTATTTGTAACCTTACCTGGTGTAAGGGCAAGGGAGTTCTCTTGGGTCTCCTTTAGAAGAACACTAATCCCATTCATGAGGGCTCCACCCTCAACCACCTAATCACTTCCCAAAGGCTTCATCTCCTAATACCATTGCATTAAATACAATATTAGGACTTTTCTAATTTTTCTAGTTTTCACTCCTTCTGGGAAAAGAAAGAATAGATCCTCCATGGTTGTTTTCATCTGAATGAGAAGTATCCTCTTATAAGGTTAATAAATGTTAACTTTGAATTAGACTGCTACTTTAATATTTTTCCTCCCTTAAGTAAAATAGAAGTATATGAGTACATAATGGGTAAAAAATGTGAATTTGGTTATACATATGCAAATATTTGTTAGAATGGTTTAGAGAAATATAGACTGTTCATATATGTACGTGTATCCATTATGTATGAGTGTCTATACAGAATTTTTAAAATAGTGTTTTCTTCAAAAGCTCTGGCACTCTGCTTAGAAATACAAATACTTAAAGTTAAAATAATTAGTTTTAGTTTTGTCATTATTGTACAGAATGGCAACCAGTCACAGCTATGCCAGTGTTATTAAAAATAGTCACAGGAGAGTAAATGTAAGCCAGATAGCCTTACTGCTGAGTTTAGAACAACTTCCAACCTCTGAGGAAAGTCATTAGCATTTGGTAAGGAAGCCTACCTATTAGATAGAATCCACTATATAAATAGGTGAGCCTAGAAGAACAGTACAGGAGAGTGAGTCTAAGGATAATATGTACGCTTTACATTCTTGCTGCGTGGGCTGACGACAAGTCCAGTTCTGATGGGCCCTCAGGTTCCCACGCAGACAGTAAGCTGCCACAATCCCTTATGACTCTTGTCTGAACTTGGAATCAAGTTAGCAAGCCTTGAAAAGTCTCAAAGATAGATACATAGTTCTTAATAATGATGCTATACTCCCCAACCTCTCAGAACTAATATAAATATGCTCATATGTCACTTGTTTCCAGAGAGGATATTCCATCCTGATAGTCCTAAGCAATTCAACCAGCCGCTGACTAAGGCAAATGACTTGAATTCAACTTTATAAAAGAGTCATCGTGTGTTACCCTTCGGACTCTAGGTTAGTTGAGAATTTGGAAATGCAAAGAGTGGGGTTAGCAAAGACCACTAGGCCAAAAGAAAAAAAGGAAAATAACGAAGTGCATGTGGGGAGAAAAGTCTAATTATTTCTATCGTTTGCATAAGAGAGAATTTAAAAATAAGAAATGAGCAGCGTTGCCTTTGAGATTCCCTACTGACATCACAGCGTGCACACCCCAGGCCAGCCACAGTGAGCATCATTTCACGACCTCCACAAACTGGAAACCCCTGAAGGACAAAGGCCAAGCCTCATGATTTTGTTTCCAAGCACAGAGTGCTAATGCTTGGCAACCAGCAGGCATGTTGCAAATATCTGCTGACTGATTGAATGAATCACTGCAAGAACCCAGGACAACCTGGAGCAAGTGTGAACAAGCTCAGTAGCTACCATTTTTCGCACTTAATATGTACATGATCTCTTTTCATCTTTCTTACAACTGTAGAAGATGGTCTTATGCGTAAAAGTACTGAGTTCAGAGAGAACATGTTAACTGCCAAGTATCTTAGAGCTAAAAACCACCAAAGCCGGATTTGACCTTGGGTTTGTAGAACTCCAGAGTCCAATTTCTATCCATTGTACATTATCTTGAGTTGTCAAAACAGATATGAGATTTGACTTGGCTTAAATTTAAAATCTAAGGAAAAAAAAACTTTACATAGACTCAATATAATATTCATTGCAGGCAACATTTTTATTTTTAACCTTGCAAATTTGTTCAAGTGAGCTGGTTAACAAACATCTCTGCCCCACTCCCTCCATAGCCTAACAACAGATATTGTGCAGGAACTCAGAAGTTACAGAACCTCTCTACTGCTGTTACAGGGTTTAATCTTCATTTTAAAAGTTGGCTTGAAGGATCTCGATTGTAAGAAAAATGCAAAAATAAATAATAAATTAATAATGAAAAAGTTTTGTCTCTTATTAGTCTGCACAGCAGACTTTAAAATTAAATCAAGTTTATTTCCACTCTAACAATCATTTTGACTGTGAAATGCAAATGCATTGCTAAGATGCCCTTTTTTAATGTCACGGAAGAGGAATTGTTTCAATTCCTGAATAGTGGACTTGGTACACATCTGATCGCCCTATGTGTAAATCATATATGAAGTCTTCTGTCAACTGTGTTTAACTAAATAAGGGTTCTCTTTCATCTAGAGGAACAAACATCCACATGTGAAGACTCCAGATTTTCACAGAGACACAAGCTAGTCCTGTTCAAAATCATATCAATCAACACCATTTAAATTATTCAAGATTTAGATCAGACTGTTTATTTACAGATAGAATTTCTGCAGTGTTGCAGTATGCAGGTTTACTCCCATATTAGTCCTGTTTAGATTAAGATTCCTTAGTAACCTTCCAATTAACACATTGATGAGTGCAAAAATGAACAACTCCTCCCCCAAAATGCAGGGCACTACCTGAGATGTTATTTAAATGTTTGTACTTTACAAAATTCTTTTTCATTAAGCATAGATAATGTCTCTTTCTCCTTAAAGATTCAATTTAACTCAAAATCGTCCCCTTGCTCACATCTCCCACCTCAGCACTGCACACTTACATTTTGCAGGGTACCCAGTGTAGGTGCTTAGAAAATATTTGGATATACAGATATGATACTGAATAAGATAGTGTTAACTATAATTTTTAAGAAGAAAACTAACTGCATTTTCCACATTTATCAAGAATTATAGGCTATAAATTTAGTAGAATTATGCTTTTTAAAATAGAATAAATTAGTTCCTAAATGAATTAATTCTGTATAAGTGGCTATAGCATCAGGGTATTTATATCTCTTTCAGGCCACAAATGTGGGGGTAATAGAGTACTTAGCATGCCTCACATCTTCAATCAAGCAGTTTGATTGATCTTCAATCAAATGAGGGTTCTGCCCTCAGTGCAGGGGACATCAGTGATCTAATGGGAAGTGCAGGGCTGCTGGCAGCTTTCACATGCACTGTCTACTGAGCACAATCACTCTTAGTTTTTAGCCACAAATGCATTTGTGCATGCATGGACTTTATACAATACCAAGGACATATTTTCCCTTGTGGGGTTTGGACAATTGTGGATGGTTGGATATCTAAAGAAAAGTAGCAATTTTCTAGAATTAAGAATATGAGCTATGGAGCCATGAGGAACTGTCAATGCTGGCTCTGCCATCCCCTAGTGGTGTTATCTTGAGAGGTTACTGAGCCCCCTGACAACAGTCTCTACAGCTGTGAAACTGGCAGAACAATGTCTACTGCATATAGAGATCGAACAAGGTAATATCTGTAAAAAACACAGCATAGTCACTAGCAAATAATCCATTTTCAATATGTAAAGGCAGCTCTCATTATAATGGTCACTTATTACTCTATTGCTGTGATTACTGACACTGCCTTTATGCCATAGAAGAATCCCAACAGACTCTTCTGTTGGAGTCCATAGGGAGTTACAGAGGATTAAATATTTTCAGTGTCAGGAAGACTTTCAACAGGAGACCTCACAAATTAGGAATATAACTTTCCCTTGACAGTGAAATCATGATGGTTTTCCCAGGTTTGAACTTGGGCTCTATTTTGAGGCCAGTTACCCTGAGTAATTCTGTTACCTTCTAGAAATAACTGTCTACATGCCTGGTGAGAAATACTTACTGTAAGTTGGAAGAAAGACATTTAAAATGATGTGAATATTTATATTGGCATAGCATGCATTATTTCATCAGAATGAGCAAGCAAAACATGCATTTCAGTTGTGCTATAAAATGTTCAGTTTTATAAATTTAGGAATTTCATATGAGGTTAAATATAAGGTCGGTCTGGAAAAAGTACAGCTATTGCTCATATAATAAGAATTGTTTGTGACATTGATGTAACCTGGCAGCCAAGGAGAGTAGACCAGAATGCACATGTGTGAACAATGACGACTTCACTGTACTAGTCATCAGAGGCTGTAGATACCATTGAGTGAGCATGTGTACTGTGTGGCTGTCACATTCAAAATAACTGAGTGAGTAGAGCAGTGAATCTACATCAAATTTTGCATTAAAAACAATAAAATAACAAATAATAAAAAAACAAATTTTGCATTAAGCTTGAACATTCCTCCAGGGAAACTACTTAGATAATTCAGAAGGCCACAGCTATGGGCAACTAATGATTGGCAGCTGCACCATGACAAGCCCACTCATGCATCATGCCTCATGCAGAGTTTTTTGGTGAAACACCAAACCACCCAGGTGACTCGGCCCTGCTACAGCCCAGATGTGGTGCCCTGCAATGTTTTGCCTTTTCCCAAAACTAAAATCATCTTTGAAAGGGAAGAGATCTCAGACTATCGATGACATTCAGGAAAATAGGATGGGGCATCTTATGGCAAATGGGAGAAATGTGTGAGGTCTCAATGGTGCCTACTGAGGGATCATTGTCCTATGTACAATGTTTCTTGTATCTTATATTTTCTTCAATAAATGCCTCTATCTTTCATATTACATGCCCAGAATATACCCACCCATGTCTGTGTATGTGTCTATATACATATACAGGGTCCAGCAGAAGTAAAGCCTGCTTGAGTGTGGTTGGTAGGGTAATAATATGGGTGTAATAATTTACAGTTTTAATATGAACATTTCACATAAAATATCATATGGTGTGTTTGAATATGATATTATGTTACAGAATTACATGCTTATGATTTTATAATAAAAAGGGTCATTATTTGTGTTGAGCCCTGTATATAAATGTACATAGGCATATACACGCATACATATATGTATACAATATCTACACATACATACACATCATGTATACATATCTACATGTGTGTGTATGTGTGTATACTAGATATTTATTTTAATATATATATGTTTGTGTGTGTGTGTGTGGTGTATATATATATTTGTATGTATATCAGCTGCCCTGAGAAATCTGGTCTACCGTGACTGTCATAACAGTAGAAATGTATTTATAAGCATTAGTAGACTGTGACATTGATATTCACTTAAAAGTTTGAAAGTAGAATTTCAAAGGTAGAGACTCTCAGAGTTGTCTTGCCTTTCTGTCTCCTTAAAAACCTCTGAAGTTCTCCAAGAAAACAGTCAGCTTCAGTTAACTCAGACATTAATTCACTGTGACCAGGAGAGCCCTAGGTATTCTCTTCCAAATTCTAGGTTTATTCAAGTCCCAAGGTAATTTGGGTGGGTTAAGTTTACTTAATGTCTTTTTTGGCCTCAAGGTTTCAACCTTCACCTGTTGTTTAACATTCCTTTCCAGATTCTTAAAAGCCCTGTTTACACAGAAAAGGAATTTTACACGTTAATACAAAGTAATCATGAAAGAACATCCTTGTCAACTTCACTCCTGGTAGCAAGGTTTGGCTTCCTTTACCCACTTTGAACTAAGGTAACAATTTAAAATAGCTTTAGAAAAAGAAATGTAAAAGTAACACTTTCAAGATATAGTTTTCCATTTCTAAGGTCAACAGTATGTGTTATTAGTTTACATTATGAGTTATTAGTTTGTTTTTCCCATAGCATTATATGATCCATGTAGCTGTATATTTTCTAATCAGTCTGTTTAACCAAATTACTCCTGGCGTTTTTGTAAAAAATGATTTTTTTTGGTTAACACATGCACAGAACAGCTTGAAAGAACATGGTAAACCAAGCACAAACCATCAACCACCAAGATGGGAACCTGCATCGAATGAGGAAACAGAACACACACCAAGAAATGTCAGCAGGGGCTGTGCGTGACAGATCAAAGTGACTAGTCAATTTCAACAGTACGGAGCACGTTATTCACACATCAGAATCCTCTTTCCCATGTGGAAAACCACATGCCTTAAAAAAAGAGTTTTTGAAATTATAATTTGTAGGACAGAGCCCTTTGGAGTCCTGTGTAAACACATCCTCAGATTTCGAAGGAGGGTCATCTAAACTGTGCCCAAGACTCTTAGTTTTCTATGTTCTTTATGATTACTTTGCAGAGTAGAAAGACATACTATGTCAAGTAGTAAAAAAAAAAAGTATGAAAAATGACTTCTTGGCATAAAGATCAAGTTCAACTCGCCCTTGCAATCTTATCTAACTCATCCAACCTATGGAAATCTTCCCTAACTTTAATGTGACATTATATAAAGTCTGTTACCACTCAGTTTACTTAATGGTTTTCACCTTGGTGTATCTGGATAATCTTCCCAAAAGAACAAAAAATGTCTCCAGAGCTAACACCATTTTGCTTTCCAACTTTCTTCTATGAGATTTTATGCAATGATTGTGGTTGAAGGGGTCATATTAATAACTTAATAAATAAATCTCAGTTGATAACAGACCAGTGTGCATGCTCTAGTAGTGTATTATATTTCATGTTCAGTGTTCACAAGCACAACTACGTGATCCAAGGGTGCTCATTTATTCTATCTAAGAGAATGTGTTTTCAATATTCCAGAGCTATGACCATAACATATGCTATTTGTCATTTTTTTAAGCATTCCTTCAAGAGCAAAATTATGTGCAGAGTGCAGTGCTTCACATGATTCTATCATTTTAAAAATTTAACATTCACTGGTGGATTGGTAGAAAATTGGATCCATACTATTCTGAAAAACAACTACCTACAAATTTATAAGGAGTTTCCCCATATTCCCCAAACCAAACAAACCACAACTCAAGAGCTACCTAAAGAAAAATGTTGATCTAAACATACCACATAATGCTAAACTTAGGGAAGATTTTCCACTCAACAAATCTGTTTCTGATCCATACAGCATGACATCTCACTGATATTTACGTAAAAATGGGAGAAACGTTTTCCACTTTAATTAAATTATGGAAATCCTAATCACATATAATATACACACCTCTGTGGGGGTCCCTGTGAGGACACACATTCCTGGGAGGCAGCTCTGGAGATACGGCTGTGCATTCAAAATAAACTTTGTCAGTGATAACCCCCAAAAGTGACCTGTTAGATTTTACAGTGCCATTCCCCATATTTCCCACCTGGATTCTTAATATCGGTGATGTGCTGGTAAAAATTTAACAACCAGTTCTCCAAGGGAAAACATTAAAGCTCTTACTGGGCAGCATTTGCTGATTTCTGTGGTGCAAATATTTTCACAAGGCTAATTGCAGGGTACTGATGTGATATAATTGAACACGGAGTTGGGAAAAGATGGCCCTCCCAGCACCAGGGAGCCACGGTGAGCCTGCTGGCACACCCCTCAAAATGCTACTTCTAACAATCTGGTCAAAGGAAGAGAATGTCCTAGACAATGAGTAAACTTAGAGTTGTAATAAGTGCCAGACAAATAGTTATAAAGATCTCAAGGAGTTTGTTCAGAGAATTCAAGTGGATTGAAATTGAATTTCATGAGATACCAATACAAACAATCTGTGGAAGGTAAAGGGGACCGAACTTCGACCACTTTAAATAAGGCAGTGCTCTCTAACCAGTTTGACTGTGGTACGTGCTTCGTCTTGAGCTCTCAGTGCCCATGAACCTGAGGAAGCTGAGGGGAGGTTGGAAGCCCTCAGCTTAGATGACTGAGAATGGAGCTGCTGTCCGAGAGCTCCGTATACTCTGAGGCTATGAAGCTGGGACTGTAATTAAACTGAAACATGAAGAAACTTAACCTTTCTATCTTGTGATGTGACACTGGGGGTATATATCTGAATTTCTACAAGAGATTCTGAGAAATTATTTATAATATCATTAATTTTTAAAAAATTCACTGACATGAAACTCTTATGTTTTTAAAATTTCAATCCAACAGAAGATTTACTAATAAATTCAGGAAGCATGTCATAATAAAATAATTCATGTCTTTTCTAACCATATATTTCATTTATTCAACTTGGAAATGTTTTTGTTTGCTTCTTTTAGTGTAGTCAAGTATTTTACAAAGTAATATCATATATTTTTCTAATAGCTCTTGGTAAATCTTTATGTCAAATGAAACTTAACCCACAGTTGAGGAGGCTGATTGTAATTCCAGCCCCTACCCACTCAATACAATGTGGAGTGCCAGCATTGTGCCTTTCCATTGAGACGCTGACTACAGCCACTTCATACAACCTACATTTTTCTATTAAGGCTCAGCAAGTATTAAGTCCTTTAACCTTTGCAATGTTTTCAAGCACAGGGGTAAGCTGGTCCACTTGGTGCTTACAGTGATCTAAAAATAATAATCCTTTACTGAAACGTATTGCTGTCCTGGTAGTCAACTCTAATCCCTCCATCCAATATTAGGACATGATTCTACTTGAAACGCCATGTAATTGAAATTACAAGCTCTGTGTTCTTCCTGGAATTAAGCCAGAATATTTAAAATCAGCTTATGGTAAGCAAATACTGAGCTAGGAACTGTCTGTCATTTTGCGATATGGGATAAATTATGGTCATTGTTCCAGTTGACTCTGGGGACCCCTAGCATTAAAGACAATGTAAATTTCCTAAAATGCGGAGATTTCCAATCATACAGTCCCTTTCCACATTCTTCTGCCTTCTCCAATAACAAGGCTTTGTATTACTATTCTTTTGTGCATGGTGCCTTCCAGCTAATACATGAGCAACAAATTTCTAAGAACAAAATAGAGTATGAAACCCATAGACCTTAAAGTAAGAGAATGTCTCTTGACTCCTAGTTCCAACATTTACTAATTTCATTTCTATGGCCTTATTAACTTCTCAGAGGTTCTATATAATCTTGAAAATTAGAGGTAGTATCTGCCTTGTTGGACAATAACACAAATTAGTGATAGTGTCTGTAAAGCCCTTAGACCAATGTACGGACAGAGTAGAGACTGAACTAAGTGAGCTATGATGGTAACGAGGATGATTAACGGATTGTATGAAAAGATATTTTCCCTCACCATTCTGACTCTCCCAGAGCACTGTGCCACCACAACCTAATCTGCCTCATTCATGTGTATTCTAGAATTTTCAGTTTGTGGATCATACAGAGCTTTACTTTTTTGTGGTAAAATACACATGATGTTTACTAATTTAACCATTTTAAAGTCTACAAGTCAGTGACATTAAGTATTTTCAGAACATTGTGCAACCATCCTCACTATGTCATTACAGAAATTTTTTCATCTTTTTAAAAGGAAACCCCAAAGCCATTAAGCAATGACTTTCCATTCTCCCTTTTTCTCAGTTGCTGGCAACCCCTAATCTCCTTTCTGTCTCTATGAATTTGCCTGTTCTGGAAATTTAATATAAATTGAATCATACAATTTGTGACTTTGTGCATCTGGCTTCTTTCAGTTTGCATAATATTTTCAATGTTCTTCTATATTGTAGCATATAGCAGAATTTCACTTTTTAAATAGTTGAATAATATTGCATTGTGTAGATGTACTACATTTTGTTTTTCCATTCATTAGTTGATGGACAGTGGGTTGCTTCCATATTTTGGTTATTCTCCTAGCACCTGTTTTCAATTATTCTGGGTATATACCTATAAGTAGAATTGCTGGGCCATATGGTAACTCTATGTTTCACATCTTTAATTTTATACCCTTCAAAATTACAAAGGAGAAATTTGAAAAGCTAAATATAAACCTACTATATAACCCAACAATTTTACAACTAGGAATGTCCCATAGGAAATGAAAACATATATCCACAGAAAGATTTGAATGTGAATCTTTATAGCAGCATTATTCATAATGGTCCAATGTTGGAAACAACCCAAATGTCCATCAGCTCATGTACTAATAAACAAAATGTAGTGTATCCATGTGGCGTGGGATACTACCATTCATCAATAAAAGAGAATGAGCTAGAAATCATATTATAACATGGATGAACCTCAAAACCATTATGTCAAGTGAAAGAGGCCAGAAAAGGCCATATGCTATATGATTCCATTTATATGAAATGTCCAGAACAGGCAAATCTATAGAGCAGAAAGTAGATTAGTGACTACTCAGGACAGGGAGCGGAAATAGACATTAACTGTAAATGGGGCACGATGAACCTTACTGGGGTGATGATAATGTCCAAAAATTGGATTATGAAGATGGTTGCAAAACTTATGATATTTTTAAAAGCCTATTAAATTATATATTTGAAATAGGGGAATTTTATGATACATGAAATAAAATAATTATACCTCAGCAGAGTGAAAACAGTCACATAAGGGAAAATGCTATATAAAAAGCCATGCTATTCCTCCTTATTATCCTTTGCTAGTCTGAGTTCAGAAATTCATCATAATACTCAAGGATTATAAGAACTCTTAACTGGTATCTTTGTCATCTCTATAATTGTTCTCCATTCAATTTTAACCATATCAAGAAGCCACCAGGTTATTCCTTCGAGCATTCAAAAATTAATAGAACAGATTCAGAGGTGTCCAGATATCTCTAGTGCCCTCAAACTAGCATTCAGGATCCACAATATACCATTTTTTTCTATGACTAATAATAAATTATCTGCTATAACACTACAGTTTTCTATGGCCTTTGCAATGAAAGCACTTTTTTTCTCTACTTCCTCATATCTCTTTATTATCTAGTGTGTTTTACCCCTCTCATAGCACACAGAAAACCTTCCTAACATTTAAGATTTCCCTCAGGTTTCACTTCCTTGAAGAGTTCTTTATCACATTTTTAAGCCTATTTCAGTGTTCTGTAATAATATTTATCTTACTCCTTCATTTTTACCCTTAAACATAATGGCATTAGGCTACAGAGAGCCAGACAACTAGATACCTGAGTGTGAATAGCACTGCACCATTTATAAGTTCTGTCTTTGAGCAAGTCTATTTAACCTTTAGTTAATTTACTCATCAATAAAACAGATAATGTGTCATTGATTTGTTTCTAAAATTATATATCATGCATGAAAACACTTAGCACTGTAACTGGAACATTAGAAGAAATCAGTAAGTGCAGTCCTTATTACAACTTATTTTTCTACACTGAATTTTAACCCAAATGATTTCTAGTAAATTCCTTAGTTCCTATGACTGGGTGATACATTTTGAGAATAGAAATTATACACAATATTTCTTTGTGTTCCCTACAGCATCAGGCACAATGATCAGAGAACTATTGACTGAAATCTTGAGTGATGGATAAATTATTTTTTTTAAAAATATGAAGGACAGAACTTCTGCATCTATGCTGGGTACTATGGAATTGTTGGTCTCTCCCCAGTTGTGTCTGAATGTCTATCCTATCGACCTTGTCTGTTCTTAGACACAGTCAGAGACCAACCGCAATGTGAAATAAGGCAATGCATCACAGTAGCAGCAAACAGAGGAATAACACAATTCCAGAGGTCCATAGTTGCATCATGTATTCATTCATTCATTCCTTTTTCAGCAGAATTATGCCATGCAATAAAAATAAATAAAATCAGTTTTTAACCTCCTGGGTTAGGATACTAATGGACTGAGATAGATGGGTTAGTAACAAAATTTCTTAAAGAATTGCAGAGCGTGAGACAAGCACAGGATGTAGCAGCAACTGGGACATAAAACAAAGCTTCATGGGGAGTCAGGGAAGGATCTGGAAGGCTTACTACTAGTAAGACAGGGGCTTCCAGGTGATACAAGAAGTGACAAGGAGGCTGAGAGAATTTTCCATTAGGCAGGAACATAGAATATCTAAGTATGAAACTAATATATTGATGCTAATATCTATGATTCCTAAGATGGCAAGCTATTTACAATGGCTGGAGGGACAAGATACAGAGTAGGAGATGACTGGGCAAGATAATTGAGAATCGTGTATTCAATATGTCAAACCAGCAACTAATTTGAATGTCATCCTACTAGAAACAGCAACATGTTATTTGTTCTTTGAAACATCTTAATTTTGTGTAGATGAATTGATGGAGTATAAGATTGAAGGCATAAAGATAATTTTTAAAATATCTTGAATGAGTGATGGTTAGAATTTTAAATTCAGGCAAAAGCAAGGTAAGTTTAAGAATATCACCTTTGACATTTTAACACTGAAATGCCAATAAGGAATCCAGTGAATCAGTTCCCTGTTCTTGTTTTCTTCTTTGTGGTAGTGATGGTGTTTTGCTTTGGTTTGTTTTGGTATGTATAATTCTCAGGGAGAAATCCAGAAGGGAGAACTGGACTTAAACCCAGTACAAATCATGGGTGTGAATGACATTACTGAGAGAGAATTGTTTGCAAGATGAGAAGAGAGACAAAAAGTATATTGGTAAACACTAAATGTTTAGAGGGAGACAAAGAAAAAACCTAGCAAAGAGGACATAGATAGGTGGTTGAAAAGCTAGATAATCAGAAAAGAATGGTGTCTCAGAAAACAAAAGCAGCAGGAGCTTCAAGAATAAAGAAGAGGTAGTCAACTGTACTAGTTCTCACAAAAAGATCAAATAAATTGAAGGCCAATGGTAGTTCATTAGCTTTGGATATAAAGAAATATTCACTTTTGCTGCACGTTAAAGAATTAATCAGTGGGAAGGAAGCTGAATTTCTCTAGGATTTTGATGTAAAGGACAAGAGAGAGACAGAGGATGTTTCACTAATGGCAAAATATAAAATAAGTCATGTATTGTTTTCTTTTGAGAGATGTTTGAGAGTGCCAAGAGTCTATAGGATATTTAAAAAGGATGGGTTGAACATACAGCAGAAAAAAGAGATGTGACAGAAAAAAAGACGGAAGGAAGAAAGGAGGGAGAAAGAAAGGAAAGGAGAGGGAGGGAGGGAGGGAGGGAAGGAAGGAGGGAGGAAGGAAGGAAAGAAGGAAGGAAGGAAGGATAACCTCAAGAGCAATCTTGAAAAAGGGTATTTAAATATCTTCTTCCTCTGAGACTAGATGAAAAGTAAAGGAGGGAAGCCGATGATGCACGTGGATATAGGGTTATGGGATACTACGAGACTTCACATTTGATGGACACAAGTTTTATTTGTTTGGTTTTATTGTCTTGAGAAGTAGGGAGCCAGAAATAGTTTTGGGATAGCTGATACAAAAAATGAAATAAGAAGCTGATTTAGGACACATCAATAGACAGCACAGGTGAAATGAGAAAAAAAATTAGAGGGCATTACTATTGCATTGTGACAGACTCCACGATTGCATGATTTTTTTCTCTGCTTCTGTGTCGAAAACTAGGAAGGCTAAATCAGCAGGGCCTTGATGTGGTACACCATTGAGGTCTCAGCCAGAGGGCAGCCATAAGGAGGCAGTGCTAGGGCCTGGGGATCATAGGGAAGTTAAAGATGGGGAGCAGTGGAATTAAGGGAATGAGAAAACAAAAAGGAGGGTATTATCAGTAAAGATTGATACACTGGGGTTTGAGTCTACAGACAGAACAGAATGCAGTCTGATAGGTCTGGGACACATCCATGGGGGTCAGAAATTAGATAGTTTTGAAGAACAGCATAAAAGGCATTTTGAAGATAGCATGTACCAAGTGTTGAAGTCCTTGATAACTGAGGAATGTGAGCAGGAAATTGACCTTGTATCAGATAATATGAACTTCAGAAGGAGAAGAATTTATATTTAGAGTTGAAAACAAATGGTCAGAAAGTTGTAGAAGAAAACTAGGATAAACAGAATATTACCTCTTATAACTGGTATGAGAAAATAACCAGTATTGTTATAAAAGCGCAAGTGATAAAGAAATGTCTGGGGAAGTATGAGGTTCCCACTAAGGAGAGGAAAACGAGACAGCAATCAGTAAAAAGGCTGAAGACATAGAGTACTTTATTTTCTGTAAGATTTCAAAATAAGAGTTTCAAAAGTATTCTGCCTTAGGAAGTGCTCTCAAAGCCTGTTTAGAAGAAAGGACAGGTCTTACAGGTACTGGGACCTCCTGGTTTCCAGTGCCAACCTGAGTACAATTCCATTATTTATACTTAGGCTGATATGATAGCCACAATGATAATAATATCACATCATGCTCAAACATTTGTTTAGGAGGTAAAGTTATTTAATAGATAAAAGGAGAAATTTTTAAAGAGATTATAGGCCACAAAATGGACATCATTCAGACCCACATCATCCTATAATCCTTAGCCTGAGCAAGAGGCACCAGAGAACTGGGAGGTACCCAAGACAGATAAACAAATTACAGCTTCAAGTACAATAAAAAGCATTTTAATGTTACGTTTAGGACAACAGCCATCACATTTTATTTAGGACAACAGCCTTTGTGAAAATGTGGCTAATGAATAAAAGAACACCCAAATATTCTCCAAGTGGTTTTTCCAGCTTTAGTTCAATCCAAAAAGCATTAATTCAGCATCAGCTCCTCTTGGCACAGTGCTCGGTGCTGCATATGAGGTCTGCCCATAAAGTATCAAGCCATGTAATATGAAAAATAGAGTCAGTTATTGAAGAAGATACAAGATATAAGGAACATTATACATAGGAAAATGACACCTCAGTACCTTCAAAGTAAGCACTTTGGGACCTCACACAGTTCTCTGATCTTTGTTGATTGCTGGCCATACATGGTCAACATTTTCAGGTGTTCTGCTTGTTGCAGGTCTTCCAGAATGTGAATCACTTTCAACAGATTCTTGACTATCTTTGAAGCATTTGTGCCACACTTTTATTTGTGCTACATTCATTGCATCACCCTCAAAAGTCTTCTGAATCATCTGAATAGTTTCCACAGAGGAATGTTTGAGCTTAAGGCAAAATTTGATGCAGATTCATTGCTCTACTCGCTCAGTCATTTTGAATGTGATGGCCACACAGTACACATGCTCACTCAATGATGTCTACTACCTCCACTGACTAGTACACTGAAGTTTTCATTGTTCACACATGCACATTCCAGTCCACTCTTCTTGGCTGCCAGCTTATATTTATGGCATGTAAACCATTCTTGTTATATTAATGATGGCAGGGCTTTTTCCAGACAGACCTCATATCTTGACATGAATATGACTTATTGTGATAGTAATTATATTTTCTACTTTATTATATTAGTGATAAAACTATCCGGACTTATTTTGGTGCCTCCTATTCGCGTGTTCTTATATTAAGGCTGTGTGGCTGTTCTTGGGAGGGTAAGGTTGGTGTGGAGACCACAGTAGGCTTAAGTTTCTGAAAGCCTGAAGAAAAGCAGTATTGTTTACTAATCATCACTGCCTTAGATTGTTGAATTCACACATGTGGAACCCATGGATCTGGATGACTGACCAGAACATGTAGAGGACAGGTTGCTGGTACATCTCGGGCTCGGCTTTCTTGTGCTGAAGCTTCCATAGTGATTCAGTAATGGTGATGTCACATGAATCCTTGTTTGGAAGGAGAGGATTATAAAGTTTTGCCAGATAACTTAGGTAGGTCCTATAGCAGTGGCAATAAAGTCAAAACTACAAAGCTGGTGTATTGATTATCTAATCTGTAAAATCAAACAATAGAAACTGTTGGTCTACATGCCACTGAACCTCACAGAATTCCTACCATAGAAGTTCACCCTACAAAGACAGCTAACAAAGTAAAATATCAGGAAACACAGAAACAAACAAAAAAAGAGTCAACTAAAATGGGAAGACAAAAAATAACATGCAATCAAAAGGAATGGAAGACTCCCCACTAAAAGAGCTAAATGAAATGGAGATAACCAAACTATCAGATGTAGAATTCAAATTAATGGTTATAAAGATGCTCAAGGAACTCACAGACAACTCCAAGGAACTGAGTGAGAACCATATCAACATGAAAAAGGAAATAGAAACTATAAACAAAAACCAGGAAGAAATGAATAATAAAATCTCAGAAATAAAAGCATATTAGAAGGAATTACAAGCAAGCTAGATGAAGCAGAGGATCAAATCATCGAGCTGGAGGACAAGGTAGAAACAAACTCCCAGAAGGAGCAAGAAAAAGAGAGCCCTAAAGAAAAAGGAAACAGACTCAGAAAGAACAAACAGGTGCTAAGGGAACTGTAAGACAATATGAAACCAAACAATATCTGTATAATAGGGATACCAGAAGGAGAAGAAGAGCAAGGGATAGAAAACCTGTTTGAAAAAGTAATAATGGAAAACTTCCCTGATTTGATGAAAGAAAAGGTCACAGAAATCCAGGAAACACAGAGAGTCCCATTCAAGAGGAACCCAAAGAGGCCCACTTCAAGACACATCATAATTAAAATGGCAAAATTCCAAGACAAAGAGAGAATCCTAAAGGCAGCAAGGGAGAAAAAGGAAGTAACATATCTCCAGAAGAGAATGGCAAGAAATACCCCAAGTAATGAAAGCCAGAGGCCTGCAACCAAGGCTCTCAATTAAAATGGAAGGTCAAGTAAGGAGCTTCTCGAACAAAAGAAGTCTAAAAGAATACACCTCTACCAAACCAGCTCTGCAAGATATGCTAAAGGGACTGCTTTAAGAAAAGGAAGGAAGATAGAGGAACACGTCTATGAAAAATGGCAATGAATAATCAATTGCCATTGTTGTTCACTGATAATGAACCTATCAATAATAACCTTAAACATAAATGAATTAAATGCTCCAATCAAAAGACATAGAGTAGGCGAATGGATAAGAAAGCATGACCCACACATATATTGCCTATAAGAGACTCACCTCAGAACAAAAGACCTACACAGACTGAAAGTGAAGAGCTGGAAACAAATATTCCAAGTAAACTGCCAGGAAAAACAAAAGCTGGGGTAGCAATACTCATATTAGACAAAATAGACTTCAAAAAAAAGCCCTAAAAAGAGACCTAGAAGGTCACTTCATAATACTCAAGGGAAGAATCCACCAAGAAGACATAAACATTGTAAATATATATGCACCCAACATAGGAACATCCAAATACATTTAAAAAAATCTTGGAGGACTTCAAGAAAAATATTGACAACAACACAATTAGACTAGGGGATTTCAACACCCCACTGTCAAAAATGGACAGTCCTTCCAAACAAAGTTATTGTGTCCTTGAACAATGTCCTATATCAAATGCACTTAACTGATATATATCTAGAGCCTTTTAGTCCAAAGAAACATAATATGCATTCTTTTCAAGTGCACATGAAACATTTTCAAAGATAGATGACAGGATAGGTCACAAAACAAGCCTCAACAAATTCAAGAAAATTGAATTCATAACAAGCATTTTCTCTGACCACAGGGGACTGAAACTAGAAACCAACCTCAAGGAAAAAACTCAAAAACACTCAAATGCATGGAGACTTAATAGCATGCTATTAAACAATAAATGGGTCAAGAAGGAGATCAAGGATGAAATCAAAAAGTTCCTGGAAACAAATGAAAATGAACTCACAACAACCCAAAACTTATGGGACACAGCAAAGGCAGTCCTGAGAGGGAAGTTCATAGCTATACAGGTCTATCTAAAAAAATAGCAACATTTCAAACAACCTAACCCTATGCCTACAAGAACTCAAGGAGCAACAACAAAGACAGCCCAGAAGAAGCAGAAGGAAGGAAATAACCAAGATCAGAGCAGAATTAAATGACAAAGAGACTAAAAGCACAATTTTAAGGATCAATGAATCCAGGAGTTGGTTCTTTGAAAAGATAAACAAAATTGATAAGCCTTTAAGCAGGCTCATCAAGAAACAAAGAGAGAGGACTCAAATAAACACAATCAGAAATGAAAGAGGAGAGATTACAAGTGATACCACAAAAAATAAAGGATTGTAAGAAATTACTATGAAGAACTATATGCCAAGAAATTTGAAAACCTAGGTGAAATGGATGAACTTCTAGAAAAATATAATCTTCTAAAAGTCAACGAAGAAGAAGCAGAAAGCCTGAACAGATCAATAACAGCTGATAAAACTGAAGCAGTAATAAAAAAACTCCCAATACACAAAAGCCCTGGACCAGATGGTTTCACAAGAGAATTGTACACAGCATTTAAGGAAGAGTTAACCCCTATCCTTCACAGACTATTTCAAAAAATCCAAGAAGATGGAAGACTCCCAAGCTCTTTTTATGAGGCCAGCATCATCCTAATCCCAAAACCAGATAAAGACAGAACAAAGAAAGAAAACTTCAGGTCAATATCGCTGATGAACATAGATGCTAAAATTCTCAACAAAATATTGGGAAACCGCATCCAGCAATGCATTAAAAAGACATACACCATGACCAGGTGGGATTCATCCCAGGGATGCAAGGATGGTACAATATGCACAATCAAGAAATGTAATAAATACATCATGTAAACAAAAGCAAAGACAAAAATAACATGATCATATCAATAGATGCGGAAAAAGCATTTGATAAGGTACAGCACCCATTTATGATAAAAAACACTCAGCAAAGTGGGACTAAAGGGAACATTCTCAATAATAAAAGCCATATATCGGAGACTTACCATCAACATCATACTCAATGGACAAAAACTAAAAACTTCCTCAGTAAGATCAGGTACAAGACAAGGATACCCCCTTTCACTATTCCTATTCAACATAGTACTGGAAGTCCTAGCCACAGTAATCAGACAAGAAAAATAAATAAAAGGCATCCAAATTGGAAAAGAGGAAACAAAACTGTCATTGTTTGTAGATGACATGATAGTATACATAGAAAACCTATAGACTCCACAAAAAAACTGCTCAACCTAATAAATGAATTTGGCAAAATAGCAGGATACAAAGTCAATATCCAGAAATCAAAGGTATTTTTGTATACCAACAATGAAATATCAAAAACAGAAATCAGGAAAAAAATTCCATTTGATATAGTAACAAGAAAAATAAAATACCTAGGAATGAAACTAGCCAAGGGAGACCTATATGCAGAAAACTACACAACACTGAAGAAAGAAATTAAGGAGGATACAAACAAATGGAAATATAACCGTGTTCATGGATCAGAAGAATTAACATCATCAAAATATCCATAATACCGAAAGCAATTTATAAATTCAATGCAATCCCCATTAAAGTACCAATGGCATACTTCACAGATATAAAACAAACACTTCAAAAATGTATATGGAACCATGAACAACCTTGAATTGCTGTAGCAATTTTGAGAAAGAAGAACAAAGTAGGAGGAATCACAATGCCTGATATCAAAATGTATTTTAAGGCCACTGTAATCAAAACAGTCTGGTACTGGCATAAGAACAGACACATGGACCAATGGAACAAAATAGAGAGCCCAGAAATAAACCCAAGTCTCTATGGTCAATTAATATTTGACAAAGAGGGCAGCAGCATACAATGGAGCAAAGATAGCCTCTTCAACAAACAGTGCTGGGAGGACTGGACAGCTACTTGCAAAAAAATGAAACTCGACCACCAACTTACACCATACACAAAAATAAATTCAAGGTGGATAAAAGATATAAATATAAATTGCAACACCATTAAAGTCCTAGAGGAGAACACAGGCAGGAAAATCTCAGATATTCCATGCAGCAATATTTTCATTGATATGTCTCCTAGAGCAAAGGATATAAAGGAAAGAATAAACAAATGGGATCTCATCAAAATAAAAAGCTTCTGCACAGCTAAAGAAAACAGCATTAAAGTGAAAAGAGAACCAACTGTATGGGAAAACATATTTGCCAATGATACCTCAGACAAGGGCTTAATCTCCAAAATATATAAAGAACTCACATGACTCTACTCTAAGAACACAAGCAACCCAATTAAAAAATGGGCAAAGGACCTGAACAGACACTTCTCCAAGGAGGACATCCAGAGGGTCCAGAGACATATGAAAGGATGCTCAGTATCACTAGCCATCAGAGACATGCAAATTAAAACCACAATGAGATACCATTTCACACCAGTCAGAATGGCCATCATAAACAAAGCAACAAACAAGTGTTGGAGAGAATGTGGAGAAAAGGGACCCTAGTGCACTGTTGGTGAGATTGCAGACTTGTGCAACCACTATGGGAAACAGTATGGAATTTTCTCAGAAAACTAAAAATGGAACTGCCCTTGGACCTGGCAGTTTTTTTGTTAGGATTATATCCTAAGAACCCTGAACACCAATCCAAAATAAACTATGCACATCAATGTTCATAGCAGCACAATTTACAATAGCTAAGTGCTGGAAGCAGCCTAAATGCCCATCAGTAAATGAATGGATCAAAAAACTATGGTACATTTACACAGTGGAATTCTACACAACAGAAAGAAAGAAGGAGCTCCTACCCTTCATGACAGCATGGATGGAACTAGAGAGCATTATGCTAAGTGAAGTAAGCCAGGCCGTAAAAGACAAATACAATATGATCTCACCATTAACAGGAACCTAATCAACAAAATGAACAAGCAAGCACAGTATAGCCAAAGACACTGAAATTGAGAGCAGACTGACAGTGGTCAGAAGGAATAGGGGAGGGGATAATGGGGGATAAAGGGTGAAGGGTGAAGGCTGGGGTGGTAAGGAGGGGTGGGGGAGAAAGGCAGAAAACTGTACTTGAGTAACAATTAAAAAAAACTATCCATATCATGGAAATCTGTGGTCTTACATCCAACATAGGTACAATAATTGGGTTGATGATTTTGCCAGCTATACTACCATGTATTTGTAAAGTTTTAAAGGATATTCAGAATGGACCCAAAGAAATTCTAATTCTATGTGACTTGGGGCAACTGATTCTCTCTGGGTTTCTTTTCACATCTTTAAAATGAGAATAACAACAATACTTAGAGGATTGTTGGAATAATATAAAAGCATTTTATAAACTAAAATATACACATCAGTGTTAGTCATTGATTTTGAAAACCAGCCACAGAGATGTGTAAAGACAAAGTTTGCCTGTTATAGTCTCTTTACTGACTGTGTGAAAACACATCAAAAGTCAACTATTTATTTGACATTTGCACATCATGGCTGAGCAAAAACTGAAAAACCACAGACAAAATGAATATGTTACACTTGAATTTCCAATATACAAAAGATGACTTACTAAGTTTCTTTGCTTTCCTTTTATGTCAACAGCTGTATGAAAAAGCCACTAGTCTAAGAAATAGAAAACATTTCAAGCAGGAAAAAAACTTAACAGGGAATAAGGTTTTCCCATGTGTTACAAAGGTGTTGCTGAATTGATGGTTATGAAGTAACTTCATTCTGTAGAATTAGCCCCCCAGGACAAAATTTAAAGAATTAAGAGGTCTTACAAAAAAAGAGAAAGTAAAAATTTGGTGTGTTACAGATTGGGATTAGAAGTAAAACAGTTAAAAATATAACATCCATAAGAGCGAAAGCGATGAGAATGGCTAGGATCAGTCCCTGAATGTACAACATTTCTTCATGAAATTCTGACAATTTTCATATATTTATGACTTTCTGTGTTTATGAGGTTTTATTTCTTTTCCTTCTTTCAAATTGAGGAGTAATTCAAATATGCAGTCAAATATTTATTTAAATCTATTAGGACTCGCCCTGACCAGTTGTGGCTCAGTTGGTTGGATGTCATCCTGCAACGTGAAAAGTCGCCAGTTTGATTCGAGGTCAAGGCACATCCCTGGTTGAGGCATGTATGGAAGGCAACTGATTGATGTTTCTCTCTGAAGTCAGTGTTTCTCTGCCTTTCTTTCTCCTTAGCCAGTTAGAGAAAGACAAATACCATATGATTTCACTCATATATGGAAACTAAAGAACAAACTGAACCAACAAGCAAAATACAGACAGACTCATAGGGAGCAGGATGACAGCAGTGAGGGGGGGCAGTAAGGGGTAGAGGGACAAAAAAGCAGGAAAAAGGACTCATGGACATGGACAACAGTGTGGTGATTGTGGGGTGGGGAGAGGGAGTAAGGGGGATAAATGATGATAAAAAATACAATAAAAATAAATAAATAATAAATCAATAAGGACTGAACTTAACAGACATACATGTAATTAATTTAATGATTAAGAAATTATAGCTGTGACCTCCTACATATACTTGTATTAGTCTTGAAAATGTTTAATATTTTTTTGCTTAATAAAATTGAATGTATTTAATTGTTACTGGACCAAACCAAACATGATTTTCCAGGGCCTTAAAGGCAATCAAAATCTCTAATATAAACTTCTTTGTAAAGAAAAGAGCTTTTATAATCCTCTGAATCCTTGAACCTAAAACTGTTTAATAAAAAAGACGAAACCTTCACATGGCACAAAAGGAGCAAAAAGCTATATATCAGTGTTAGTGATCTATAAGAAAATAAACTACTCAAAGTTCCTGAGTACTCTGAACAATAATTTTTGAAGTTTGTTTATAGCAGGACAGTTCTTATTTTCAAATCAAATCTTACACCCAAATTTTACATATAAGACGGATAAAGCTGGAGCTGCCTTGGTTGAGGGAGCAGGGCTGGAATGTTGCTCCTTGAAGCACAACTGTCTGCTTCTTCACCTCTAAAATCAGGTTAAAAAGTGATAACTTGAATCCCAGCAGTGCCACAAAGTGGACCACTGTGACCTTGAAGTATGACAGATCTTGGTTATGTCTTAATCTGTTCAGAATGCTTTAACAAAATACCATGGAATGGGTGACTCATAAAAAACAGAACTTTATTTCACACAGTATTGGAGGCTGGTAAGTCCAAGATCAAGGCACCTATAGACTGTGTGCTGTCTGGTGAGGGCCCACTTCCTGATTCAGGGAAACCCATCTTCCTGTGGTATCCTCACACTGCAGAAATGGCAATGAATGAAACCCTTAGCAGTCTCTTTCGTAAGGGCACTATTCCCATTCATGAGAACCTCACCTAATGACCTAATCTCTCAAAGGTCCCACTTCCAAATACCATCACATCAGGGACTGGAGGAATAGGTTTCAACATATGAATTTAAGAAGACGCACACATTCAGCATATAGCAGCTTCCAATTACTTTTACCTTTAATTGTAGTTACTGACCTGCTCTAAGACTTAGTTTCTTCATCTAAAAATGGAGATAAACAAACATCTCACAAAGTAGTTATACAATATACTGTATACTATTGTATACAGTATTATTATACTGTATTATAGTATTACTTGTTTGACTTGTAGTTAAACAAGTTAATACAGGTAGAGCTAAAGCATTTCAAAGGTTATAGCCAGGGTATCTGCTCTCCAGGGGAACAGAGAGAGTCTAGGAGAACTGCTAGCCATTCCCAACCAGTTTCCCCTTTTTATCATCTATCAAGATCTATAGCAGTGAACCTCAAGCAGGCCCTAGAGGGGTTTGTACTGTATAATCTTCCAGATGAGAATTCCTGTGTTGGATGGACACGTAGACAAATAAGTTGGAACAGAGCAGTGCAGAGATGTTAAGCCTGTGAGTATGACATCCCTGATCCAGGGCTGAGGCAGACAGAGGTGTCTAGGATGAGCCCCAGATGCCTAGATTGGTTGTCTGAGAGAAATAATGATGGTATTCTGTAGATGAAGTTTCCACTGTCGGTTGGGGTAACTGGACAGAAGAGTGAGCTGGAAAGAAAAGATTTGGGGTGGAAAAGAATGCAAGCAAAATTAAGTCAGGGAGTGTCCACACATCGTATGACCCACTGGAAATGTAATCTAGTGAGACAAATACATGAAAGCATTATTGATTTCCCCCAAGCTGGTCACTAACATGGTCTTAAGTGGTGAAACCACAGGATGAGACAAGGGTACAACAACAGCATCTCTGGTAGAGTGAATGACTTGAACATCAAAGGTCTGAGTACCATGCTCTCTCATGTTATTGTTCTTAGTTGGCAGGTCCTCCAGGCTGGCACAATTTTGTCCCTTCCTTCTAGAATGGTAGACTCTACATTGATAGTTCTCAACTTTTATGGTCTTCAAGTAAAGATATTCGCTAATTCTTGATTACTTTTTCTTGATCTCATTTGGAATGTATTTCATTTTGACAACATACCTTTCATATTTCTTTTTTGATTAAAGAATCATTCCAGAAATTCTCTTTTAAAACTTGCCTGCTTCCTTACTATCGGAATGCAAATAATTTCTTAATAAACATTAAAGAACGTCACTGAAACTTAAGAGGGAAATGATAAGTTCCAGAAATTTAGATTTAAATAAAATACAGCCAACTGATTCATGATTCTTAAGAAATACAAATAATTTTTTATAGTTGTGACATTATAGAGATATATTTACTTACAAATTACTCAGCTTTCCTTATTCCCAAAAAGCTTGTGTTAGTTCTAAATCAAAAAACCTCAACATACTAAACAAAATAACTGGAAATTAAGAATATTAATTCTGTCTCTAATTTATAAGATTCATGTGATTTATAAGCTTTGTTTTGGAAACTCTGTACAAATCATAATAAGCAAAGTAAACAAAGTGCAGAAACTGATGAGTAGGTTCCTATATTCTGGCAAATAATATACCAGCTTTCTCTCAAAAGATCAAACCCTAAACTTGCATTTTTAAAAAATCATACAAGAGGTTACGTTTCAGGGCTCTGATAAAGAAAAACTGATTATGGTATCATGATTAAATTTTTATTTTGCAAAAGAATGAAAGGGAGGGCTCTATCTACTTAACGTTAAAATACGTAAAGCTACAACACTAAAACCCAAATACCGCGCAAGTCAGGGGAGACTAACTCTCCACTGCCTGGATGGAAAAGTGGTTAAGTGAACAGACCCTGGATCGGGGCCACCTGAGTTGATCGCAATTCTGGCTCCTTGGCTTAAAAATTGAGGGACACAGGGCAAGTTACCACATCTCCCTAAATTTTAGTCTCCCCATCTAAATGCCGCATAATAATTGAGACCTGATTTTTTTTGTTTATTCATGTATACATTTTTGAGAATACTTAATTTTAGGAGATTCCTGGTCAAGTGGCAAATAAATGTTTTCTGGTATGTATTGAGAATTCTAAAATAGTTCAAACTCTTTGACACTTTGAGGAATGTAGCCTAGGAAAACACCAAGACACTAATGATTTTATGAACAGTTGTCTCCAAAGCATTACTTGTAAGCCCCAAATCTCAGAAGCAACCAAAAGCAGTGTTTCCCAGCCCTTTTCACATCAAAACTAACATAGAAAATGGTAATACTTGGACAACACACAGTGGAGCTTCAGATAAACTGTTTGCAGCAGAGTGAGAACCAAACCAGGTACCCTGAGTGATGAAATGCCTGGATCCCAAAACACCTGTCACCAACTCACAGCAATCAGTAGCCTGGGCCAAACTGACTGGGAATATCCGACCTAAAAATCTAACATTAATTTGAGTGTGACAACTCTGTATTATGGTTTACCACTAAAGTAGAAGCCTAAAACTTTAAATACATAAGAGGACATTTGGTCTAATAGATACTAAAACAAATAAAGCTACAATAATACGGAGATTTTAAAATTAGGTTTACAAAGGATTTTATGTGAAACAATTGTCATTATGTGATTTAAAGTAAAGAAAATCAGAATGTAAAGCTGCTTATGAACTATAACCCTACATTTAAATTACAGAGTGGCATATTTACAGACGTAGTTGCATAAGAATAGTGGAAGAATAAAACTGGAAAAAATAAAACTATAACAGAGATAATAAAAAGTTATACCAAGTTGTAGTTTAAATATTTTACACATCTAATGTTGATATTGATGTTCATATTTTATTAACATTTAAAAATCTGTAAAAACCCACTGATGCATGGAAAAGGAGAAAGAGAGCTTGCTATCTTAAAAAGAGATGGTCATTCACTATGACACAATAGTCAACATCCTTTCAAATAGCGCTCCTAAAATAATTTTTTCCTAGTGCTTTTTTAAACATAAATTATTTAAGTCAACATAATAACAGGAATATATAATGTATTTTGTCAGTTTGAGTCAGTACATTTCTCAGAATCAGACTATATATATGTGACTTTTTATAATATGTATAAATATGATCTTGATTAGATTAATGTGGTTGAGACGGAAAGGAAGCCCACAAATGATTAAGCCTCTGTAGGAAAGCACTTTGTATTCAATTATTTTAAAGTAGTCTACAAGGTTTTCTTAGCTGAAGAAGATGAACAGTAAGGGAAAACCTTTTTGTGGGGATCTTAATGTTTTCCCATCCCCATGAAGGGACTGGATATTATTAATGTGTTTCACACACAGATGATGGGCCATCCTAGCACTCACCCAGCACAGTTCAAAATACGAGTGTTACAAGGTTTCTGCCTCACTAAACACACATAATCCGCATTGTTTTTCCTTTCCTTCAGTCTATTTATATCACAAATAAAATTTGTGGTAGCTGGCAACCACTTCAATAAGGAATTAGCAATAAATTCAAAATTCTAAAAATATCAACATACATTTTTTTCTTTGGCCCAACATATTTACGAGAATTAATGGACTTCATGAGTTGAGACAGTGTGCCATCCTACATCTTCTTGGCTGTTACCTGTGTAGCAACTCACTGTTCTTGTTGTACATCAGTGCATATTAAGCCACTTTTCCTTCCAATTGTCTTAAAAATAAAATGCAGAACTTAACTGATCTCAAGCAATATTGTCATAATTTAACTAATGGAGAAACAGTAAACATGTAAAGAGACTAATGAATTACAAAAGCTACAGTAAGTGATTTAACCTTTATTATGTCATACTTAGTCATCGCCAGTGTTTTTTTCCATGCAAATGTGACATTTAGAAGTTAAATTTTACAAATTCACAGAAGTTTTAAAAAATAATATTTGCATAGGTTTGGACAAGTATTTCCACCCTCAATGTGTTGGAAATCAACAGACCTAAAATGTCAAAAGGAAAAATCCCACTAGATCCCAAAATCTGGTTAGATAACTTGCCTACTATAGCACTTGGTTTTATGTAGTTTTATTGGCATTCGAGATCTGTGAGTGCTAAAAACCAAGCAAAATCCCACATACTAGAAGGAAAAAGAAATGGTAAAAATCTTTAGGGATGAGCAAAATGTGTGCTAATTGCTGTTCCCTAGCAGACAATTCATTGCTGCCATTAGCTGCCAGTAATTTGCTGGCACTGTATTTTAAGAGACAAAATTCACCATAATAACTTGTGTTTGATGAGATGAAAATGAACATTAATTCTTTTCCCTTTTACAAGAGTGCTAGTTAAAATGTGTTTTGTCTTAATTCCATAAATGCCAGCTATGTTTTTTTCACACTGGATATATAACGCAAGAGAATTGAAACTGGTTCATTAACCTATTCATTCAACATTGCTTCCACTGACCAGTTATTTAAATCAATTTATGTGGAATTATAAATGCTCTAAAGTATTTGAAAAAATTTACTTACCATAAAATTATACTTGGATATGAAAGATAATATCAAAGATGTTTTACTGGAAATAATTAAAATGTAAGGATGATAAAACAGTCAAAATTTTCTTAAGAGGAGAGTTATATATATATGTAGGGAGAAACAATATTAGTACAAGGTAGAAAATATGGTTATCAAAATTCATAGTTAAAGAAATAGTCTAAAGGTCCACTAAGGTTCATACCCTATTTTATATGGGAAATCTATGGGTACAATTTTTTTATGCTTGTTGTCAAATCTCAGTGATAATTTTGTAATTTCATATCTTTTAAATGTATAAGCCTTTTCCAGCATGATGGAAGAGTTAAAAAGCTGAGAAAGAAGAAATGGAATAAAAGAAATAAATCTCCAAGAGGATACACTATTTGGTTTAAAAGTAGTATGCAGATTTCTAGAATGGAGCAATAAAAGGCATTGTGCAACCTGTACATTACAAAAAGTCATATGATTTCAGCAGATTGTGAAATTTTCCTTAAGTCCCAGCAATCAGAGATGAAGTGTAGGGAAATTCCTCTTTGAACATAATACCCAAAAGCACCCAGGATTTTTTACATAAGGATTCCACTGTACTGTAAACTAATAATACGATAGGGAAAATGAAATACTGGTGGAAAGTTGCTGACTTTATTGGCTGAATGGAATTTTTAAAAATTAATAGAAGGCACTCCACCTGACTCTTTTCAGTCACAAGAAATTAATTTAGAACCAATATCCTTCCTATTGAAACACTTTTCTACATTTGTGCATTTTCTGCATTTCATGCATTAGTGGATATGCACATCGATGTTTCTTTATCCTCATGGCTTCCAATTATAGTTGTTATCAAATGAGTATTATATTTACATCTAACCTAATTTTGTACTTTTTAAAGTTTATATTCATGGGCTATTGGACAAATGTGGTATGTATGAGAAATTCCAAATTTAGACAATTAGGTTTGAAACTTTACTACTTGTGAGTGGAAGTAGAAAGAGTTAACAAAAAATGAAGAAAAAAAAAAGAAAGCCATGCACATGTCCCTAGAACATCAATAAATAAAATGTTTTGTTTAGTTACTAATCAACAAAGTACAATATTAGTCAAGCTTAAAAGTCATTAAAGTTTACTGCTAATTCAGCTAAGTAGACACATATTAAGATGATTCTAGAATCACTTAAATCTAACTTTTGGATCTGGTTTGCCACAGGAAAATATTCCCAGACATATATTTCCTTTTTCACTTTTCTTCTGAGTACTCTTTCAGTTTTAAGATCCTCTTCTTGCCGTGCTGGCCTGGTTTCTTGGACTTCTCCAAATGTGAAGGACCCAAGCAAGATGAGTATTTCATGCTCCAAACTTACTCATAGCTTCTCGTAAAAATCTATCTCCTTTGACCCAGTCCCTCAAACTTCTACTTTTTCACTATCTAATCAACCTAATAAATAATTACACCTTTAATACAGGCTACTGATAATGTCATCCTTTTTACCCTTTCTATATCACATGTCCAATTGAACAGTGGCTTCAGTGTGGACCCTGACAAGTTCTATGAAAGAGAAGCAGGGCACTGGGAAATGTGAGTTTTAGTTCTTCCCCATTTCTGGGACCTGGCAGCTCAGTATACTTACCACCAACTTCGAGCACTACTTACTTTGCAGAGAGGTTGTCAAGCCTAAACTATGAATTGTAGGGATTACAAAATTCAGAGACAATTGATATTAACTATGTGAAAATGCTTAACGATTAAAAAGTGTCATGTAATATCATAATCATTATTACTACTATCATTCTAGTTAGTTGAATATATCTCCCCAAATAAATATACCTCCTCAGAAAACAAATGTAAAATAACTCTTTAGTAACTCCATGCATTTTAGAAAACCTCTCCCTAAAAGAGTCCTTCTTTTCATTTCTTTTCTACTTTAACTAATGATGACCAATTACATAAAGTCTTAAAGGAGTCAGCTTATTATGGGCTAGTCAGTGCCCACTAAATAAAATAAATAGCTCATTTACTTTTATGTTTATTTTTTTATTGCTGTTCAATTACTGTAGTCCCCGTTTCTCTCCCCCTGCCCTACCCACCCCCACTTCCCACATTCATCCTCCCCCCAGTTTTCTTTGTCCACAGATCCCTTATACCTGCTCCCTGATGACTCTTCCACTTCTTTCCCTCGTTACTCCCCCTCCCCTTTCCCTCTCCTGTCTGGTCACTGTCAGTTTGTTCTTTATTTCCATGTCTCTGGTTCTATTTTGCTCACTTGTTTGTTTTGATTATTAGATTCCACTTACAGGTGAGATCATATGGTCATTTACAAAGGAAAAAGAAAAAATTCAGATCTTGAATGTCAAATATCTTTCTTAATCATCTTCTCACTTTCCCATTATGCTCATATGTTTGTTTAACAGAAAAGAATATAGAATTTTTAAGATTAAGAATGCCATAGGAATTGTGAAATTAAAATATCATTGATATAATTCTTTATGGATCATTGATGTTGAAAAAACATTTACTACATTTATGAACTAAAAAGGTTATAATCAGTATTTGCTTCTTGGTATTTCCTTCCTAAGATTTTCCTATTGTTGGTTCATTTTTAAAAGCAGATTTATCTGACAAATTTAGCTTTAATCTTCACAGCTGTGGGCATGTTAAGAGACATTCCAGAACACAGGAGGAAGAGAAGAGGGAAATTCCGAAAGAATGACTTGCTTATTAGGGGACCACAAATACCGAAACCTAAACGTTGCCCTTACCTCACCCAAACATTCATGAAGTATATTAAACACAGGTGAACCACTGGAGAAAGGTTTCTGAAATTCTGCTACCCACTTATTAATATCAAATATGCAACATGGGAACTTAGCAAATAGAGACAGTGAGTGTTGAAATTACTGTAAATGGTTTTCAACATTTGTGGCATGTTTATAGTGTTGCAGTATAAGACTGAAAATTTGTTTTGAAATATTCTGCATTTCCTACAGTAATAAAGAAAAAAGTTCTGTTTTGTTCTAATTCTCCATTATTATCTAGATAAAGAAACAATTTTTTTTCTTCAGTTACTGAAAACACAATCCTAAGAAATATTGTAGAAGTACATTTTGCATCTAAAATGTCATCAATCTGACATAAATTTTAAAAAATCCATGTTTTCTTTATAATAAAAACAGCTACCACATAAGTGTACTGTTTATATTTCACATTTTTCCAAAAAGAATTAAAAGGTAACTTTGACATTAAATAAAATTATAGAATTTTCAAGAATTCAAAATCTAATCATTGATGAAGGAAAACAAGTAAAATTGACTTAGAACAAATTTCTGCATATGAGAGCACTGTGTGAACACTATGAAAAGAAAACAAAAACCTTATGAGTCAATTTGTAATTACTCATGAAAAGTCTGACCAAAAAAACTAATTTCTTTTTTACCCCACTTAGGCACTTTGGGTTGTTAGGTATTGTTAAGTAAACCAAGTACTATGAACAGAATATATCTGAATTTTAGAAAGTGATTAGAAAAAGAATCTAACTGTATCCTTTGAGAGATGAGGGAGATATGTGGGCTTTGGTGGAATTCACAGATGATAAAATAGATCTTTGCAAAAAGTTATGAATGACAGATTATCATTCATAATCTTTCTGAGCTTATGAAGACATACTGAAGTTTATAAATGCCAGAAAGTCCCTTTAAAAAACATTAATACGAATTCGGCTCATACTCCAAAGGTGGTATTTACATCAAGTACATACTCCTTTATAGTGTCTGATGTGGAAATATTGTTTGGGACCCTGGTTTGGTTATGGCATAATCCCACACTACAGGGGATTGGCAAACAAGACTATGTCTGGGAAAGAATCAAAGGTGCTGAATTTTTTCAAACTACACATACAAGAATTGGTTAAAAGAACAGATTGTGTTTTGACCAAAAAGAAAGTCAAACAACACATGCTAACTGCTTCTAACATGTGGAGATCAGTTAAGAGAAAGAAGGATAGGACTCAGGCTATTACCTGAGAAACAGAACTAAGACCAATGGTTACAAGGGGTTGTGAGGAATATAAGAAATGTCTAACAAATAGAAATAAACTCCTAAAAGAAACAGGAAAACACTACGAATATCAGGGATGTGCAGTAGAAGGGAAATTGACTAGTGCTCAACTCCTGACCTCATCTCTCCTTTAGTTTTGGGACCTGGGTCCTGTTACTAAGCTTCTCTGACTTTGTTTCCTTATCTATAAATGGATGCCCTTACCTTGGATGAAAGTGGGTAAGCCCTCAGAACACTGAGGTAAGGGAAGGGAAAGGCTGAAGTAGATGGCTGCCATGGTTCTTTCTATTTCTAAGGCTCTACCATTTTATAATAAGAGCAAAAATATTTTTCATCTCAGATGAGAAATTATTGATAAAATTTCATTTATTCCGTATATATGTACTGTATATCTAATATGTGTACATTGTGTGGGAGGAGACAAACCATAAGCAAAACAAGTATATTCCACAGTATATTAGAAGGTGATAAGTACTACATAGAAAGATAAAGAAAACAAGTTTGAAGTTTTACATAGGGTCAGGAAAACTTCAATGAGAAAGTGACATACAAACCAAGATACATTAATTTCATCAGCACTTTTAAAATTAATTGTATTATGCAATCCATTGGAAACCAAACCCTGTGATCCAAGTAACGCTCCAAATACTGTAATCTCATCAAAGAATATTAAGGGCTCAAATATGTCCCTCCAGAATTCACATGTTGACACCCTAACTTCCACTTCTTCATAATGTAACTGTATTTGGAGACAAGGTTTTTAAAGAGGTAATTAAGTTAAACGAGATCATTAGGATGGGTCTTAATCCAATATGGCTAGTGTTCTTAAAAGAAGAGATTAGGACACAGACTTGGGCAGAATTTCAGGGAGAAGACCACCATCAGCAAGCCTAGAGGCCTCAGGGGAAACCACCTCTGCTAACCCTTGGAACTCAGACTTGCGCCTCCAGGATCATAAGGTAGTAAATTTCTGTTGTTTAGGCCACCCAGGCTACGGCGGTTTGATGTGGCAGTCCCGGCAAACTAACACAGAGAATATTGCAGCACAGAGATTTAGTGTAAATATTAAGTTTAGGATAATGCAAGATTGCACAGTCATTTTTATAACAATTCAGAATCTTCATAAACTTGATATTTAGAATTTCTACATGTATTCTTTTGACATACTGCATTGAAATTTTTTTTTAATTTTATTTGTTGACGGGAGCGGGGATTTGGAGAAAGAGAGAGAGAGAGAAAGAATGAGAGAGAGGCAGAGAGACATCGTTTTGTTTTTCCTCTTATTTATTCATTCATTGGTTGTTTCTTGTACATGCACTGATGGGGGATCGAACCTGCAACCTTGGCCTATCAGAACAATGCTTTAACCAAATGAGCTAAGTGACCAGGGTTTTTGGACTGAAAATCTTAAACCTACTGGTTTCCCCCCAAATACTCTATTGAAAAGATGTCATTAAATATACACACATCACAAGGACTTCACAACTAATAATAACTAGCTTATGTTGCATGTAAACTTTCAGGATATGCAAAACATTTGTTTTTCTATCAAGACAGGTATAGGTAAACCTACTGAAGTTTAAGATGGCAACTCAATCTCACAGAATGTTCATGTACACAGGCAAACAGGTACTGTTACCAGAATTTAGTTTCTCCTGCCTCATTCGAATCTTCTGTCCTAATTACTGACAAAGGGGTTAGCACAGCCTTGCTGCACACCCGTCATCTGCTGGCCCCCTGCTCATATAAGCACTCTGCATGGCTGTGAGGGAAACATCGAGTATACATTTAAAATGTTCTTTAACTTAAAGAATATTGTTTCCTATTCTTTCTATTTCTGTTAGATTTTCCTATTAGTGAAATAAATTAGTTTTAGAGATTAAAAAATAAGTAAATGAATACACTTACATGTCCCATTAATGTAGATGCTTTCTCAAATTCTTCACCCTCCTCCATTAGTGCTTCTCCAGTCCCAGGTAAAGAGTCTATTTTACCAAAAGAACAAATGACTTACAATCGTATATTGCTTGACTCTGATATATAAACCTATTATGATAAGGATATTGAAGTGACGGAACTGGTTGTTGAAAAATTACAGTGTTTGTGAGTTAAAATAATAGTGTAAAATGTTTATTTAGCTTAAAGAAAACTTATGAGAAATGTTAAGGATTTCTAATTTAGGAGGATGCAATGAAGTCAGGAGTGTGCGAGAGCCGCTGTTCTCTTGGATAGGGCAGCCTTTCTTTCAGCAAATTACTCAGCTAATTGTTGGAATTTATATTTAATGTCCTTTTTCCGGTTTGTAACTTTATATTTCTTTGTTTTTACCATCAACTGTCTTCCTTTCCGTTTTGGGCCACACAAGTTAAATACCATTTTGTATTCTTTCTTTTATGTTTTTTTTTAAATATTTTATTGTTTATGCTATATTCCAAGAATCCCAAAACATCAATTCAAAAAAATATATGCACCCCAATGTTCATAGCAGCATTATTTACAATAGCCAAGTTTATATTCTTTCTTTTAAATAGGATGGGAAATTATGAAAATTCTGGAGAAGAGTATATATTATTAAATGATATTTTCCATTTTAATGTATCAAGCATGAAGTTGCAACTGCTTACCTTGAACAGACTGAGGAGTGCATGAGGAGTGACTTTCAAATATGTGAATAAAAGGATGGCAAGCCTTTCCCTGTCTTCTGACTTAAATTAACTATAACAATAAGGAGTTATATGAGTTACAAAAAATTCTGCAATAAGGACAGTCACATAGAGTACCTAGAAATAGTCTGTGTTTTAATACCTTCTATTCAAATAAAAAACATTTTAAATCATTGGAGACTTCTAAAATTGATTTCTTATAGTTACTAATACTTGAAAGAGCCATATAAATTCCTAAAAATTTTCCTTTGGATACACGTAAATATGGAGATGGGCCTTCCTGTCGGACAAAATGTGCGCTCTGGGAAGAAATTGAGAGCACCGAGTCCATGAAGCCCTAATGGCCACCCGAGGCTGGGAAACAATGGAAAGCTCAGCATAAATCCATTATCCTGGCTTTTGAATCAAGGAGCTTCTTCTATCTTTGATAAGTCAGACTTTTAATTCAAGAATCCCAGGGCACTTAATTTATCAAGATGTAAATGTAGGTTTCATTTTAGAACACGGAAGTCTTTCCACTATAAAACTAACTTTGGGAGCACCACTATATTCTCAAGCTGTAAATAAATTAAACAATTTTACTTACCACCCTACCAGACAGACATTACAAAACAAATTTTTATTGACAAAAATCTACTTAGATGATGAGAATTAAAGCAAAGTCAAAATATTAATACACTTACAAAGAATACTTGAACCCTTATTTATCAGTTGTTAAGGGTGACAATAGACTTTTTAAATTAGGATGCATAAATTAGAATAATTTAATTCCTCTAAGACTAAATTATAGTCTACTGAGCTATGAGTAAATACTAGTATAATTTTAGTATTTACTCAGTACTTTTCCTCTTTGATTTGTGTTCAAATTCTTATCTGGGTAGAGCATTGACTTAATAAATAATATTAAAATATTCTATTCTGCATTACAAAGCAAATTATTTCATATATAGGAGAAGAAAACCCACCCTCTAGTGTATTTGCTGATTTTTTTAAGGTTAGAAATACATTATATAATACTTAGTTTTCAAGTTCTCAGTAAGCACTTTTAAAGAAGTATTATCATTCTGATTAATTTTTTAATGCATTATGGATTAATCAGTTCATTCATCCACTTATCTGTGTATTTGTATATTAAATTTTCAACAAGCACTATATGCCTGGGGTCTCATTTTGCTGCTGACACCTTGCCCGACTTCTGCTTTCATAACAAGTTGAACAAAATAATTTTTTATGGCTCTCTTTTATAGTCTGTTCTGTTCTTGCTTTGGTTGAATTCTTCTGCTTATTAGTACAATATCTAGAGGGATGAAAGATATGATGAACTCCATTCGGGGTAGTACAGGACAGCTGCGAGGTCCTGCCAGGGCATTTTTGAATTTATATATCTAACCATATTAAAAGTTGTTATTTGAAAGAGCTCTGCTAAATAGTTCAAATCTATAGAATATCAACATCACATGCTAGTAGAGACATGAGATATCATAAAAATAAAAGGTTCATGCTCAGAGCTCCATTTTTAAAAGTATTTTAGTACATTGCTGATTAACAATAACTGGTGGGTATGTATGTATAAACTATTTTGCTCTGTTTACTTACTCTTTTATAAACCTCCATCATTTTTAAAATACAGGCAATGAATTCTTTGAGCTTTTTAAAATCACATTGAGGGGAATATGAGTCTCTAAATTGGTCAAATATTAGAGTTTATCTTGTCTCTTAATTTTAGAGAAGAAGAACCTGAAGCAAAGGAAGATAATTTTGTCAGAATCTAAGTGCCCGGCAGCACCTGCACCAGGAGCCTGCCTCTGTTGTGACTGCACACGCTGCTAGAAACCTAGGGATCTTAGAGTTTATCACGGCGTTTAGTTTACCCACCTTTCTCCTGCTTTTATTCTGACTTCTGCTGTTTGTGTCACAATAGGCTTTTTATGGAAAAAATTACACATGTTCATAGAAATAACCATTGAGTCTAATTCAGTGCGGATACACAGCTGACATAAATAACATGTCAGCACTTCAGAGTAATTGTAATATTATTAAATTATGGGATGTAGTTATTTTACTAACTTAAGTGGAAAAGAATATACTGAATCAGAAACTCCTATTTTCAAATTTGTGAATTAAGTCTACTAGTATTTGAATGTGAAGAATGCAGAATATAAGCAGTTTAAGAAAGGACCTTAAACTTACTGAATATATCTTTTCCCAGTGGATGCAAGTAAATGTAATCAAGATATTATTAATGCATTGTTTAATTTTCAAAAAAATTAAATCCATATAACTCTCAGTTATTATGAATATGATAGCTGAAAAGATGCAGATTTGTAGATTGGTGGATTGGGGTGGTTTTGAGAAAAAATTTTAAAATAATGGACTAGCAGTCAAGTAATATCTATCTTGTGTCAATAAATGGCCAGCCTGGGGTCTCATTTTGCTGCTGACACCTTGCCCGACTTCTGCTTTCAGTGCTAAAGTTCTTGTCTGATATCACTAGTGCTATGAGAGATTTCAGTATATGTAAACTTTTATTATTTTTTATATTGTGCTACACTGTCTTTGGTTATGTTTCCATCACACTTTATTTTTAAATATTCTTTAGCTAATGTTTGACATATAAAAAGTATATACAAATTATATTTGTGTATAATATATAGTATATTTACATTGCAAAACACGATGAAATAAACACCTCAATCTGCCACCTACCTTAAGCATTAGAACTTTCCGACAATCTTCACATACCTGGAAGCAACTTCCTTATCCCACCTCTTTGCTTCCCCCACTCACTGGCAATAACCACCGTTTTCAGTTTTTCATTTCCTTCTTTAAATATAGTTTTATCACGTATGTATATCTTATTAAGAACATGTTACATAGATTTGCTAGTTTTGAGCTAAAAAATTGTCATTCTATGACTTGCTTTTGTTCAATCAATATTAAGCTTTTAGGATTTATTCAGCTGTGAGCTGCAACCTGCTACATGAATTGGGAGACCCAACTGCCACTTGGATTGGTTACCTGAATTCAACTTTAGTAAGAGCGTTGGCCAGGGGTGTCCAACCCACAGCCCAGGATGGCTGTGAATACGGCCCAACACAAAATCGTAAATTTACTTAAAACCTTTTCTTTCCTCATCAGTTTTCATCAGTGTTTGTGTATTTAATGTGTGGCTCAAGGCAACTCTTCTTCCAGTGTGGCCCAGAGACGCCAAAAGGGTGGACACCCCCAGAAGGAAAACATATGTCTCTACAAATCAGGACTTCCTTCTCTTTTCAAATAAACAGTTATTCATATTTATTAGCATTCCATTGGTTTTTACCCATCTTACATGTAGTTGAAATGCATTCAATTTCCTCCAAAGTAACGATTCTCCACTGTATCCATTTTCCTACCCTGGAGCCTGCTAAGAAGGGTGTTCACGTGTCATGGCACACGACTTGTTTCTCTAAGAGGTCTTAAAAGAGGAGTGTCTCAGTTTACGTCACATAAATGCTCAAGAGTTTAAGATAATAGAACAATTTCCAAAATTGTTTATTTCCCACATGCAGTGCATGACTTTCCTTTCATCCGTGTCTTCACCGGCACTGGGCTTTGCCAAATTTCTTAATGGCAAACAAAAGGTTGTAAAACAGCATCTCTCTGTGATCTTAATTTCTTTTCCTTGAATATCAGAATAGTTAAGCAGCTTTCAAATGCTCATTTGCCACTGTGTTTCTTCTGTGTAATGCTAACTCGTACCTGTTGCTTATTTTCCTATTGGTTTGTTGAGCTCTTCTTAATTAAAGTGTAGATGTTCTTTATGTATTCTGAATATTAATATTTGATCCGTGACAGATATATTTTCTTATTTTGTGGCTTATCTATTCACTTTTTGTGGCATCCTTTGATGAACAAAAGTTCTTAACTTTCTATAGGGACTTTTTTTTTTTCTTTCTCTCTCATAGTTAAGAATTTTTCCACCTGTTTAAGATGTCCTCCTTTATCCAGATGTAAAAAAATATGTATTTTTATAGTTTCTCTTCTAATTATCCAAGCTAGATGTCTAATTGATTCCTGCTAAACCACTGAATGATAAAGTGGTGATAATGGTCCTTGATGCCATTGTAGTGGCATTACCTGTGCTTAATCATTTATTCAGCAAACATTTTGAAGTGTCCCACTGTGAACTTAGTATGCTAAATTAAGGAGCTTGAATTCTGTCCTATAAAAAATGGGGGATGAAGGAAGCAGCTTTGCTTTTAGAAAGATAATGAACTAAAGAGGGTGAGATAGTACGAAGAGACTGTCTTCAGGGCTGTTACACTAGACAGGGAAAGGCGACAATCATGCAGAGCAGGCAGCATCAGGGAAAACGGAGAGGAGGCTGACTTAGGAAGTTCTGAAGTGACACTGACAAAATTTGAGAGCGATTTAATACAAGGATGAGAGAGGGAGCAAAATCAAGTATCATACAGACCCTTCTGCCTAGGAAGAGTGAGAGAGCTACAGGGCCCGTCAGAAGTAACGCCTGCTTGAGTAGGGTTGGTAGGGTAATAATATGAGTGAGATACTTTATAGTTTTATTTTGAACATTTCACCTAAAATGTCATATGGTGTGCTTGAGTGTGATATCGTTATGCTATAGAATTACATGCTTTATGATTTTGTAATAAAAGACTTTGTAACAAAAAGGAGCACTATTTGTGCTGAACCCTGTATGATGTGAAAATGGGAATAGGCAACATGAAGTCCCAAAAAGAAGCTGAAATCAGTGACAACATTTTGGGAGCAGCCAACACATAGTTGACCTTTCTGTACCTTAAACAGGCACAGGCATTAAGAGGCAGTTCCTCTGAATCCACATGCTTTTCCCCTAAACCTCCTGATACACAGCCTGAAGGAGTGGTAGACATATGACAGGCAGCTATGTTGCTATTGTTGGATTTAAAACTTACTAGAAGAATCCGGGATTATTTCATCTGGAGAATGAAGTATTTGTGACGTCTCATCTGTTCTTTCTGCCAGATTGTCTCCTTGAAGCCTAAGTAATTAAAATATAATTAGAAATAATTAGAAATGTGAACTACACAATATTGGGGGTGTGCTATTAACTTCTAGACTCTAAAATCAGACATGCTTCTTGAAAGTAGAAATAAAAGTGGACCAATGCCTTTGTAATATGGTGTTTTTGCTTTTCTAATGTTGAAAAGTCAACTTTTTCCTCTTCTATATGAGGGAAGGTTAGTTTAGCTAAAACTGCTTTCTTCTTAGCCTGACTGGAGAGGAAGGTTTATAAGCAAATATTTCGCTACAACTACAACAAGGAAGTGCGTGGAAGAAAAAGAGTCTCACACAGCATGTTCACCTGCTTCCTGGGTCCAGGGGCAGGAGATTTCCATTCTACATAGAAGGTTACCAAACACAATTCTCCAAATCGACCATACCTGAGCTTTAAGGACTGTGGCTCAAGATAAGTCTCAATAGTGGAAACAGATTCCTAACACGTGTGACTGACTGGGGTTCTTGGAACACTGGATCTTCTCTAGGAGAGAAGGCTGTATGGGTACTTTCATGACTATATTTCTGAGCCTCTGTACCCACATCTCTATAGTGAGAAAAATAGGCTAGCAAAATCCAATTCAAACAGTCTGAGTGTATATTACACTGTGAAACTACTCTATCAAAGCCGGTAGAGCTCATCAATAAATGTTTGGAACTCTGTCTTAAACACAGAATAAGCTCTGCTAATGTTAGAGAGTGTTGCGGCAAACCATCCAGAGATTAGAGTTTTTTTCTGTTTCTTTACCCTTTTGTTGCATTTAGCTGACAGCAAGTACCCTCATTAAAGAATATTAACAATGCATAAAATATAGCATGAACATTTTTAAAAATCAAATATAATTCATAACTGTACAATGCTCAAAAGTTAAAATTTTCAACTATTTGGTCTTTGCTTTTATATTCCCCAGTGGAATCACATAACAATTTGATTTCTGCACATTCAAAAATATGCACATACCTTTCTTTAACTTACATGCAATTATAAACATTATTAATTATATTTTCATTTGTATTCCTATAATATTAAATTCTATATGTTTCTGTATATATTATACAGTTATACTTACATATTATCTTCTATATATAAAACCATATTTACTTTATTATATAAGCTAATTAAAATATTCTCAAGGGTAACTTTCTGACAGTTATAACATTTTTTGGTCAAATATATATTTTTATACTTAAAAAAAATTTCCATTATAGTTTACATTCAATATTATTCTGTACTAGTTCATATGTATAGCAAAGTGGTTAGAAAATAATGTACTTTACAAAGTGGTAGCCACCTGGTCCCATACCTACTTATCTCAATATTATTCACTATATTTCTTATGCTGTAATCTGCATCTCTGGCTATTCTCTAACTATCAATTCATACAATTTAATCCCTTCTTCTTTTTCCCCCAGCCCCCCACCTCCATCCCTTCTGACAGCTGTCAGTCTGTTCTCTGTGTCTGTGAGGCTGTTTCTATTGTTTGTTCTTTCACTTTGTTCACTAGAGTCCACATATGAGTGAAATTAATCACATGTTACTTTTCTTTCTCTGACTGGCTGATTTCACTTATAATAATCTTAGGTCCTTCCATGCTGTCAAAAAAGATAAGATTTTCTCCCTTCCTTCCTTTCTTTCTCTTTTTTCTTTTTTTCTACAGCCAAGTAGTATTTCATTGTGTATGTACCACAGCTTTTTAATCTACTCACATGATGGGAAATTGTGTTGCTTCCAAATCTTGGCTATTGTAAATAACACTGCAATGAACATAGGGGTGCATATATTCTTTCAGAATAGTGTTTCAGGTTAACTTGGATATATTCCCAGATGGCCAATAGACATATGAAAAGATACTCAACATCACTAATCACCAGAGGAATACAATGCAAATGAAAACCACAATGAGATACCACCTCATACCTGTCAGAATGACTATCATCAATAAATCAACTAACAATATGTGCTGGCAAGAATGTGGAGAAAAGGGAACCCTAATGCACCCTAGTGGGAATGCAGATTGGTGTGACCACTGCAGAAAACAGTGTGGAGGTTTCTCATAAAATTCAAATGGATTTTATACTTCTAAGTTTTAAAATTTTACTTGAAGAAAACCCCACATTTTTTTAAAGATTTTATTTATTTATTTTTAGAGAGGGAAGGGAGAGGGAGAGAGAGAAACATCAATGTGCGGTTGCTGGGGGACATGGCCTGCAACCTAGGCATGTGCCCTGACTGGGAATCGAACCTGCAATGCCTGGTTCACAGCCTGCGCTCAATCCACTGAGCTACACCAGCCAGGGTGAAAACCCCACATTTTAAAATGAATAATTTAGCTACATCCTAAATCTGTCCATCTACTTCTTTATCTTTTTTACTTCTAATAATTAAAATAAGTATTTCACTAATTAGTAATATCAAATATTCTTTTTGTTTTTTTCCCCTAGACCTACTTCATCAAAATTATCAAAGATAGAATGTATGTAGGTACATGTGATATTAAAAGGTATAAGTCAACAATTAAAATAAAAAATATTAAAAAAATAAAATAAAATAACAGGTGTAAGCAAGCCTGGAGAGGTGGCTCAGCTGGTTGGAGCATCATCCCATACACCAAGGAGTTTGTGGGTTCAATCCCTGGTCAGGGCACACAGCTAGGCTGTAGGCTCAGTCCCTAGGTGGGATGCGTGTGGGAGGCAACCAAATAATGTTTCTCCCTCTCCCCCCTTCTTCCTTTTTCTCTGTCTAGACGTATCCTCTGGTGAGGGTTTAAAAAAAAGGTGTTAATTCAAAATTATTAAATTAAATACCTGTTTGGGTATTTAACATTAAGTTAAAAATCTAAATGGAAAATAAATCTCCAATGAAGGCGGAAAGAAGCAAGAAATAACAAATAAGTTGTAATTTATTTTGCTCATTGCAAGCTTCAGTAAAAAGAAATATTTATTTAGCATTTATTAATATACCCAGTAATAAGCCAAATGTTGTAGAAATGTAAAGCAATTACAACTGTCCCCAATTTCACAGAAGTCGCAATTTAGCTGAGTGGAAAAGACAAATGGCCATGAAAACAGCCCAGCAAATTGGGTGGCCCTGAATCTGGCTCATCCTCGTCCAAGCAGTACCCTCCGGGCACCTTAAAAGTTGAGTTCACTGTGACTTGGCACCAACGCCGCTGCAGAATGCTTCACAGCTTGCTCTCCCTGAGTGCTCTGCCAATGGCTCCCAAGCTGCAATCCACACAGCACTACTTCTAAGAGGTTAAGAGGTGCTGTACAAACAAGGGTGGTGTGGGCAAGTCCAGGAAATACAGCCTTAATAAAAGTTAAATCATTTTCTTCCCTACAAGAGTTTTACTCAGACTCCCAAACTTTTTCTCTTTGCTTTCTAAAACTCCTCTTCTGTATTTAACACTCTTCTCTATTCTCAGCCCCTCAGCAAAATGTGTCCTGCTCCTCTTTGTCTTAACTGAAACCCTCTTTTCTTCTAGGAATATGACATTCCTTTTTTCCTCTAAGGGTATAGTACCTCTTCTCTGAGGGAGGCAGACTACACTTCCACCTCAGATAACCAGGGATTATAAATATTGACCTGTCATCCTTCTGCCATGAAAGCTTTGCATGGGCTTAAGTTTTTTTTCTTCAACTCCAATGTTACTATTACCTGGAATGCTTTTCATGTTCATGTGTATTTATCCACTAATTTCAAAGTTCCTCAGTCTCAGATCTGCAGATCTGCCCCTCCACTTCACCTTCCCTAACCCAAGGACAGAGAACCCAGAATTGTCCTGTGTCAGAAATTACTGAATCTGACATTCAGTTCTCCAACGACAAACTCACACCCTTTGGGTTTTTTCACAAACTCCCTGTCCTTAACACTTTCCCTTTGATTAAATATAGATTTCCATTTTCTCCCAGGTCTCTGGCCCCTCCTGAGTCCCTTCCTGCTCTACTCAGCTGGACTTGGTGCGTCCTCAGTTCCCACGCACCCATGTCCTTCTGTCATTACTGCCCAGCCAGACCCTAACCCTGTATTCAGCCATCACTTTCCTGCACATGTGCAGGTGAACAATGCTGGAGAAAATCAGGACTCTTTAGGAGTGGTGAGTATAAAATGATGGTCTCTAACTTTGAACTTAGGCTTCTCAGTTGTCTTCCATTCCTTTCAAAGTCTTTTCAACAATATCACCTCCCTTCTACGTCATCCAGAAAAATTATGTAACCTGGAATAAAGACCTCCTACTCCTCACACAGCACCTACAAAATTATCTTCAACTGGACTTATATTTACCTTTCACTGGGTGTGAGAGGTCTTCTTTCCTATGTAAAGTTTAGACCAGGCATGTCCAACCATTTGGTGTCTCTGGGCCACATGGGAAGAAGAATTTTCTTGGGTCACACGTTAAATATGTTGCGACACATAACCACTAAAAGTAATGTCATAATGTTTTAAGTAAATTTACGATTTTGTGTTGGGCCGCATTCATAGTCATCCTGGGCTGCATGTGACCCATGGGCCACATTTAGACACCCCTGGTAGACCATTCATTAGGCTGGTGATTTGAATCCTATCATTTCATGTCCCCCTTGGATTTTATTTTATAATATCCACCACTAGTCATTCTGTTCATCTCCACTGCTCATTTTCCACACCATGAAACCAACTCACTTCTTCTTCAGCCTTAAAAACAAACAAAACAAAACCCCACCTATAATTATCCCAAACATCTAGCTATCGCTTCCTCTTGCTCATTCTTCCTTGAGCCAAACTCACTAAATGTTCTTTATTCAATGCCTTTACTTCCACAGTTTTCGTTTACTCTTCAACCTATTTTAATCTGGTTGGTGACAATTATTATATTATTATTATGCTGAGGTGACTGCTTATACCATATACAAGGGAAACTCTTTAGACCTTGTTTTTATTTAATTTTCAGCTGCAAATTGTATGAACACTCTTTTACCACTCTACATCATCTCCCTGAATCAGCTCTGCTACTCTTATGTTTTTTTTTTAAACCACATATAGGTTGAGTTTTTCAAATCTTTATCTTGAGTTCTCATTTCAAGATTAGTATGCCCAAATTCTTATAAGACAATTTACTTGAATGCACCATAAGCATCTCAAAGGCAACATGTCCAAAAGTATCCTTCCTTGCGCTGCATGTGGCTAATAACTCTCAGTCTTGCTAATTAGTCTTCCTAAAGTGATTTCCTGAATGCATCGCTTTTTCTTTATGCTACTATTATAATTTTGTTGCTCATTTTGATTTGCCTGAATTATTATATAGTTTCCTCACTGACATTCATACTTAGGAAACTTGTCCTCCCAAAATCCATTTTTCATGTGGTTACCAGAATGTTCAAAACAAATCCAACCATATTATTCTCATGCTTTGAATATTTTAGTGCAAGAGATATTAACATTAGTATGTATTCTGAGCAGGCCAATGGACAGATTTTAGGGGACTCACAATAATTCGCAATAAATAAAATTGGAAGTTTTTGGTTGATGTGCTCTTGTTTGGACAGGGAGACAGTAACTTCAACCAGATTCTCCAAATAATCCTCGACAGAAGAGTTTAAGAGCTAGCATTTTTATTGGCTTCTCAAGATGAGTTATAATTCCCTCATCAAGTCATTTGAGTCTCTCTATTGCACAACCCCTACCTGTCTCTGCAAATTTATTTTCTTGGATACTATACTATGGATCTTATACTCCATAAAGTCCAAACTGCTTTCCCTTCCTGGCAGATGTTTTGTTATTAAGCTTCTGTGTCATTACATAATTATCTCTAGCAGAATTTACTTTTACCTCTTTTACTTTTTGGCTTAAACATAGTTTTTCAATCTAGATTCTTCTCTTTCTTCCAGAAGTCTTAGTAGCTATACATTTTTTTTAAACCAGAACCCTTATTTTACAATATTTAAACTATTTGCTTAGATGTCTGTTCATCAACACACTCCAAGCATCTTATTTTTTACAGTTTTATGTCCCTAAAGCCTAGCTTAAATTAAAGTTGGCATATTGCAAGTTCTAAAAAAGATTTCTTGAGCTTTTTAAAAATGATTAGCTGATGCTGGAGCTAAGAGATGAAAATAGGACCCAACTGATGTACAAGGAATTATCTACAGAACACTACAGCATCATTATAATTAAATGACTTGAAAAGGGGTAAAAATCACCCTGCATCTACTTAGGGTTAAGCAGTTCTTAGCTGGTTCACCCTAATGCAGAGTGTGACACAGAAGCTTATGTGTGAGTGGTTGTATGATTTGGGAGACAGGTGTAAGGGACACGGGAGGAAAATGCAAAAGGAGAGAAATCCCATACAAGGATGTGTCATTGAGTCAACCTCTGAGCAGGTGGCTGCTGCTTGATCTCACAAGAATTCGGGGGAACTTTTTGAAATGTGTCTACTTGAAGGATGAAAGGGTAAAGCATTTATCCAAAGGCTCCTGGTCCAGGGTGGTCCTTGAGTATTGATATCCTTAAATTTTTGAGTTGTACATACATTAGTATTATTATTGACCATCCCAGGACAAGAAATGAGATGTAAAAGATACCAACATAAATGATATGCTGAAGGTTGCAACTGCACCAAGCTGGTCGCCAGAAGCATGTGCAGAACAAGTAGCCAGTAAGAGGTAAGATATTTCAGCTGGGGTACAGGTGGGGCTGATAAACAGAGTAAATGTGCCTGTGTTTAAGTTAGATGAACCAGATTCTATTTTATACCAACCAGTGAGACCTAGCTAGAGGAAATGCTGTTATAAATATTTTTAAATTCTATCTCCAAGCTTGTGAGTCAACAATCATATTCCATTGATTTAGTCTTGATAGTGAATAAGCCAATAATAGATAGTATCCTCAGAGACTATTATACTACCTATCATAGGGCCAACCACAGTACCAGGCACATGCATGTGATCAACACATACTTGTTACGTGAATGCTGCTGAAAAGTCCCTGGGTCTCAAAAACAGCCCTAAGGAAAATGAACCAGTCAAAGGAAAAGAAATCAAAGCTCATTCAGGATACTGATAGCGATAGCAGTGGTTCATATTTTGCTGGCTGGCTTGGGCTAGATCAAGTAGAACATTTGAAATCTGATGCTGAAATATCTAGTCTTCTTCTCTAATGAAAATGGGAAGCAAGTGGAGGATTTTGAATATAGGAGGATATGATCCGACTTCTGATTCAAGAAGGACTGCTCTGCCCACAGTGTTGAGAATAGATTGCTGGGGGAACAAGCATGAAAGCAAGGGGATTCTTTAGGTTATTCCAGCAATCTCACTGAGAGACAGGCATGGCTTGTCCAGGGGTGGCAGTCACAAAAGGAGTAAGAGATGGACTGTAGCGATTTTCAAACCTCAATTAAGCACCCGGCTGTCTGAAGCGTACAGAACCCGGTTCCCTTGGCCGGCTATGGACACGCATAAAAACCTGAAGCGTGCAGAACCCGGCTCCTCCCCGGCTGGCTATGGACACACATAACACACTGCGAATGGCTTGTCGTGACCCGAGAAATAATTATGCATAGAAACAGTTTTCTGTAGGGAAGTAAAGGACAGAATGGCCACTCTCCAAGTTAGGTGAGCCACTCCGGGCTAACCCCCCTAGGGTTATTGTGATTCTGAGCAGAGATTGGAGTTTTATCATATGAAAAGACTACAGGTTTCAAAGATTTCCTGACTGTGCCTTCAAATTCCAAGTTAATAACATCCTCCAGCAAACAGATCTCACAGGATCTTGCATATTCTTTATCCCAGGCCTGATTACCCCGGGTCCGCTGTCTCCAGTCTGAGCTGCCCCTTTAGGCTATTTGCTAAGCCCTGAGAAGGGCTGGAGACAGAGGTAGAGAGGAGACTTGGATTTCTCACATCTGAGTACAAAGACTCAGGCTAAGAGGGGGCAGGGGTAGATGCTGATCACCCCTTCCTTTCCACAGCCCCTTCATTTATTTCCACAGTCTCCTGAGTCTTATTCCACAGGCCTTTACATGGTCAGCACCTCTCTTAGGTCCATTCTCTATTCTAGAGAATTGTTACCTGTCATTGGTTAACTGATCAAGCATTAAAGGCCAGGCACAGAACAGGTAGTGTTCATGCCAGGGGAATAAGTTTTGTCTCCTTAGTGGCTCCTGATCTGGAGGTCTCTCACTCAGCCTAAGTCACAGGGGATCACAGCTTCCTGAGACCAGGCAGGGTGGTCCCCAACAGTGGACTGATTCTGGATCAATTCTGTAGCTAGAGCCAACAGCATACCTGATAAACTGGGCTTGAGGTAGTGAGGGACAAGGGAGGAATAAACAATACTGCTGTTATTCTGTCCTGAGCAATTGTGGGAGTAAGAAAACTGAGAGAAAAGAAAATTTGGTGTGAATTAAGTATAATTGAATGGGGGACATGGTAAGTGGGAAAGCATTTTGGACATAGTGGTGAAGGTATGAAGTGCAGTGGGATATCCATGTGGAGATGCTGAACAAACTGGGGTGTGGGGTGAGGTTGCCCTTTCTGGGCTCCAAAATCTCTAAATAGAACTTCAGAACATGCTATTCTACTCTTCAATTCAGCTAGTCCAAAGAACATTATGTTCTATTTCACTAGAAAATAAATTGTGCATCATAATGCCAACAAAGTCAGGGAACCACAATGAACAGTTCTGGTTTTAAGACATTTTGAGTCAGTTTCTGCAAAGTGTTATAAAATTAACTTATCTTTCCCCTCTAAAGTCTGCTATTAATTCACAAAACATCTTGTTCAAGATAAGTCATAGAGTTATTGCTAAGTCTCTTTCTAAATGTTCATTTTCCATTGTAAGACTCCAGTATGTATCTCCAGAATTATTTTTTAGAGGAAATTAAACAACTAATGGTCATTGACTCAATTTTGAAGTACTAAAAAAGCCAAAATTGTCATCAACATAAAAAATTCACTGGGGGCCTTGGAAGCAAAGCTCTCTATTGGGCAATGAGCCTGAAGTCTAGCATGAGGTCCATGTGTATTCACAAGATCTCTCCAGCTTACTTCACAAACTGCCTGAAGTCAGAGTCCAGGCCTGACAGCCCCACGCTATCAGGGCCTGGGACATTAATTTATACCTATGGCCCCCAGAATAACTCTAGTTTAAACGGCATCTATCTGAAGTCACGATGCCCTTGACGTAGTTCCTTCTCTACCCAAGAAAATGTCACTGCAGCACTACGGAACTCTGCTGCCCTTGGCCTTTGCCCCAATTCTTCAGGGAATAATAACCTGGACTTTCTTCCTGTCACTCTCTTTCTAACCCTTGACTCCTCCGAGGCACTCTTCCCTACCCTGGGCAGTTCCAGTTTGACCCTTGGGTGGATGATCTACTTACTCAGACTTTGGCCTTCGGATACTGTCTCTCTGGTCCCCTCAGAGCATTCTCTGTGCCCCAGGAACACCTCCTCACAGTTACCTGCATCTCCCTTCTTATTTTAGTACTATACTGATTTTAAAATCCTCCTTCCAGCATTCATCTGCAGGCACTCTTGCTGTTTCTTGGCTCCTGCTGTTTCTATCACATGAGTGTAAGCAATGATACATCAAGATGAAGCCCCTTTTTTCCTGAGAGCAGAATGGATTAGAATAACATTCTCCTTCACCAGAGGGCTTTCTTTATATTCTGCTTTTTAAATTCTCTCTCTCAGTCACAAGCACCTCTGCACATTCACCCCTAAAAAGTATCATGATTGATGGTGCCATAGAGATAAAAACCATGCTCCTTCCTTTTAAGTTTCCCTTTCAACTCCCTATCTCCTGAAAGTGAGCTGTATGGACAAGCGAATTATCTGTAGCTCTCTGACCAAATCCATAGCTCTCTCCTGCGTGTCTGATTGCAGACAGGCAGCTGACAGAGGTGGATTCTTATCTCTGCTGCTAATTACCCTCCTGGCAGAGGCTTAAGAATTTTAAAACCAAATCTAAGGAAAGCACACATGGAGAATAGATATGTGTTGTTTTCCGTCTTTTCTGCTTTATCTCAACTCACACGTAAAATGTCAATCCACAGTAAGGTGGAGCAGCTCAGGCAGGGGGCAGGACTAGTTCTGGGGAGAGCACAGATTTTTCAGGCAGAAATGACTGGAATGTGGGCCTCCGGCTCACACACCTTGGCCAGATTATTAAGCACACAAAGGACAAGCCTAGGACATTACAACCTTCCTGAAATCTGAGATGGCCATGAGAAAGGATTAAATTCGAATTGCCAGACTGCTCTAGAGCTAAGGGAACTCCAAGAGAACGCATCCAAACATGTGATGTCTGAGCTAGAGGCAGCCCTGGGCACCGGAACCCTCAAGCTCCCTTTGGCATCACGGTTCACGTAACGTTTATAACTGGACAGCCGGACAATGATCTGGTGAAGCGTGGGTGTACTTTTTGGACTGTCCTCATCCCTGAGAGAACCCTTTTTAAATCTATCTGAAAAGAAATAGGCAGTTAGGTTTTTGCTGGACACTGTAAGGAAGTGGTTCTTTAATTTTTAGGGTGTGCCGGAATCTCCTAGGGGATTTCTGAAAACAAGGACTGCTGGCTCCACGCATAGAGTTTCTGATTTAAAGGGTCTAGAGTATAGACCCAGGATTTGTGTTTCTACCTGGTCCCTGTTGGTGTTGGTACTGCTGGCAGGGGGACAGCCCCCCATGGTGCCTCCTCTGGACAGCTATACCAGGACATGGACCTCTCTGTGGTAGCAGTATCACACCTTGCCTCGAATGCCAAAATAGAGAAGACTCTACCAGAGGATGTTGACATAATTCTTTCTCTAACTGGCTTGGTATTGACTTTTAGCTGAACACTAAATTTTATTTCCAAACAGGTATAATTCCATCTTACTGAGGTGAAAAATCTCAGAGTCAGACTCCACTTGAGTCAAGATGCCGCACATTTGTCCTAAGTCAGAGAATAGCTTGGTCAGCAGGCATCTAGTGCAGCAGCAGCTGTGAAGAGTCTTTTTAAAGCTCTGATTTCTAACACATTGAAATATGGGATTGTGTGGGAGCCAAAACACCCTTTGAAACACTGCCAGAACTTTGTTCCTTCCTTAGCCATTCTTTTGTTTAATCAGAGACCCCTCACTCATAGTACTGAAACCAAAGGCTGCTTCACATATGTACCTGATGGAAGACCACCCCCGCTTCTGTCCCCTGGATGCATCTGTCAGATGGCTGACTTCTTTTGTATGCAGCCAGTCTCTCTCCTTCTCTCTGGGGGTTAAAGCATATCAGCACTGTCAGACTTTCCTACACTATAAGACTGGGCATCACAGTAAGTTGCGTTAGATATAGATACTTTATGTTCATTTCTTTGCTTTTCTATTGCATACCATTTGGAATCACTGAAATTAAGTTGTGACCACTAATGGAATTAAGAGGTGTACTGAAATTCCCAAATTACAGGTAATATTACCTGGTACCCGAGAGAGGTAAGATTTAGCAGAGTTCTCTCTGCCTACAGATGGCAATGGAGAGAATGCTGCCAGCGATACGATTACCACTAATTCTGAGAAACTGTTACTAGCTCTGGAACAAGCATGAAGGAAGGAAGCACGGACAGCCACTGAGCAAGCCTTCATCATAAAGTTGTACGTTTTTGTGAGGAGTAAAGAAACCCCACCCAATACCATCCAATTAGAAAAAAATGGGGGGTAGAGGATGGAAAAATATGAGATTTCCTTAGAAACCTGAAACCATTGTATTCTGAGGTTGCAGCCCGAGAGAGGTGAGCTAGCTAGCATGCTTCCACGTCAAACAGATGCAGGGAATTCCCAAGTGGGGAATTTATGACTTGACTTCTTCATAAAGGTAGCGCTCCACATTCCAGCAGAACACAGTCTGATGTCAGACATTTGGGCACACACACATAATTTGGTCTTTTTTCCTTTAATGCTCTTTTCCTCTTTAATGCTTTCTTTAGTGAGTTAATGTGGCACTGATATACCCATAACAGCCAACAAACAGTTGCAATTTGAATGTCTTACTTCAATACTACCCCCAAGAATGATATATGTTCTTCTTGGTTTAAATTTGTTGGGGCAGGAAGCTTGGCTTGTTTGTTTGTTTTTAATAGAATCCTGTGTAGTAAATATAAAATTAGATAAATGGTTTTTTAACAACTAGCTATTAAATTGCCTTGTGTTTTGGTATGTGGACAGCATACTAAAATTTGCTGATAAGCAAGCTGATGATCTAGAAAACAAGATCAGGTTGGTTTAGGAAAAATTTACATGATGTCCTTGAAGAAATTATAATAGAAGAGATAAAGATCTTCTTTTATTGTTCTAACAATGCTTTTAAAATTCCTAAGAAGGACAACATGGAATACAAATGTTCACATAATTGGAAAAGCCAATGAAAGGCATAAAGATGTTAAGATGCCTTTTTGGCATAGAAGAAGAAATGTATGCAGTGACTTACCAGGGAACAGAAATACCACTTTGTGGGCATTTAACTACCTTACTCTAAAATTTATTTTTCTGATGTTCAAATAAATTGATCTCTTGAAATGATTGTAGAATTTGTTCATAGTGGAACTATTTTCTCACTCCTTCTGCTTTGAAAAACTAAAAATGGTTTGCATTGGGAACTATACCTGGCAAGTAAATAAAACTTTTCCCAAGAGTCTTAGCTATTTCTTAATTTAACTCATTGTATAGTTACACCATGTTTCAAGTCATAGTAATTTTTTCAAAGATTTCATTTATTTTTCTGATTTTTTATATGGCATTATTTAGATGTTATAGAATTGCTGGTTTTAAGTGAAAAATAGATTATTATATTTAAAATTCTGAAGAAAACTATAATAAAAATTCAAATGGCCTTTCCTAAAAATACTGATTTATAGAAACATAATGCATTATGGCATTGATGTCAAACTAATTTGCTTTTTTCTTTTAGGTATTTCATACTACATTTTGAGCACAAATATTATAATTGTAAATAAATACATACTCTGTGAATTTTGGTTCTTATTCTGAAATGTTATAAGAAAATTCAAAACTTAACGATACTTAGTATTCTTTGTTTTAATAGTAATGATATACCCAGCCTGCTGTGATTCCAAAATATATATTTTATATCATTGAGACTAGCTAACTGGTCAGTGGTTATAAAGATAAACACTAGAAGACATACATACAGATAAATTAAATATAATTATACATTTGATATGACTTATGCAGGCCACTCAGAAATTATTATCCAATTATAAGGGTAATTACTATAACAAATAATTAAAAGTAATTGCAATTCCAATTTTACTACAGTATGTACCAGGAGGTCCAGAATGTCAAGCAAATGAATAAATAAGAAGTTTCCAGATAAGGGTAAAAAATATATATGTAGTTTTTTTACTATCTGTTCCTATTTCTTATATAAGATATCTCATATTATGCTAGTAGAGAGATAAAATTGGAAAATATATGAAGTAATTTAAATTAATATTCCCTATTAAACTATTTGACATCAGTCAGAGGAATAACTTTCTGGATATGTCCCCTTGAGCAAGGGAAACAAAAGCAAAAATAAACAAATGAGTTTTTATCAAACTAAACAGCTCGTGCACAGTAAAGGAAACCATCACCAAAACAGAAAGACAACCCACTTAGGGGAGGATATATTCACAAACGACATATCTGATAAGGTGTTTTATCCAAAACATGTAAGAAAATTATACAACTCAATAACAAAAAAGTAAACAATCCAATTGAAAAAATAGGCAAAGGAGGGATATGAAAAGACTTTTTCTCTAGAGCAGACATACAGATGTCCAACAGATGTTCAACATCACTAATACTCGGGAAAATGAAAATCAAAGCCATAATGAGATACTACCTCACACCAGTCAGGATGGCCATTATCAAAAAGTCAACAAATAACATGTGTTAGCAGGGATGTGGAGAAAAGGGAACCCTTGTGCACTGTTGGTGGGACTGCAAACGGGTGTAGTCCCTATGAAAAACAGTGTGGAGTTTTTTCAAAAAACTAAAACTAGATATACCATATGATCCACAATTCTACTTCTAGGTATTTATCCAAAGAAAATAAAAACACTAACTTAAAAAGATACACATACCCCCGTGTTCATTGCACCATTATTTTACAAGCCAAGATGTGAAAGCAACCTAGGTGTTCAATGATAGACAGATAAAGATGTGGGGATTGGGTACATATGTGTGTTTGTGAGAGAGACATACAATGGAATATTACACAGCAATAAGAATGAATGAATTCTTGCCATTTGTGACAACTTGGAAGGATCTAGAGGGTATTATGCTAAATGAAGTAAGTCAGGGAGAGAAAGACAAATACAGTATGGTTTCACTTATGTATGGGATCTAAAAAAAGAAATCAAATGAACAAACAAAACAAAACAAAAATAGACTCACAGAAACAGAAGACCAAAAGGATGGTTACCAAAATGGAACGGTTAGGGGGGTGGGTACAGGGGAATATAGTCAATAATACTATAATAGGTTTGCATGGGTGACCGATCATCATGAGAATTAGTGGGGTGACCACACTGAATGTGTACAGAAATGTCAAATCACTGTATTATATACCTGAAGCTAATATAATATTGTGAAACAAGTATACTTAAAAATATATTAACCTTCTCATTTTATGATCACAAAATAAAGTCCAATAGTGCTGTTACTACATTATTAGAAATGGTCTTTAACAAGAATAGGTATTAAGATACTCCAGAAAAAATCTTTGTTGTATCTTACCCATCACCATTTAGTCCTCTAACATCCCCTACCCCCAGTAATTGTCATTTTTCATATCATACGGATATTCTTGATAATAGATATATGCACAATACTGAAGAACTCATGATTTTCAGTCATGGCACTTTCTATGATTATTTTATTCACAGAAATACCATACAAGTGTAAACCCTTTCTGAACCAAATTGTCATCATTTCCCAAATCACTAAAATAACATGTTTTTACTGTGTGTCATTCTGCCTAACAGCTTGTTTTAATATTCCCAAAGGGAAGAATATGTCAAATGCACTTAAGGCCCATTGTTCATGTTTTTCTGAGATTTATGAAGGCAGCGAGTTTTCCTGGTGACTTAATTTGCTTGTAGAGCCATTATCCTCCTATCTCAAAAACTGTAGGCCCAAGAAAATACTCAATTAAAAAAAAAAAGTTTAATTAGAGATGTAAAGAAAAAGGTTTCTAAAAATTGGAATTTCAGGGGCATCTAAGTAGCAAATCAGTAGATGTTTGGAAATACCACTTGTATTAAGGGAGATTATTTATTTGAACAAAAATATAGCAGCTTGTACATTGCAACATTTCTCCCCTCCTTGTGGAGCCCCTTCAAGATTCGTGCCACCTTCTTAAATGATTAGAAGTCATCTACGACAGCACAGGAGCCACAACACGCACGGTGCTTATTATGTGCCAGTCACTAGGGAATTAAAGGACTTGTGCAAGGATGTTCAGCTAGAAGAAACTGGGACACTAAAGTTCAAGACTTTAACTATCATGCTGTGCTTATTTTCAAGGGCTCAAGTGGTTAGATAAAAGCATCGTTTTATTGGATCAATTATTAAGTCATAGCAACTCAATCTGAAAGTAAAGGCATCATCCCCATGATGTAAAGGGCCTAGAATCAAGATACCTATAAAATACATAACACTTGTAGTGCTTTATTCACAATGGAAATTAGATAATTTATCTTAAAATGTAGCTAAGAAAAGGATAAATAATCAACCTTTCAGGTTGAAGTTATTTATTACTACACTGAGTCCAAATTTCCAGTGTAGTATATAAATTACCAAACTCATAGCCTATAAAAACAGGATAATTATTTTATCTCAAAAGTGTAGGCAAAAGAAACTATCTCTTTATTGGAACTTTTGTAGCTCAAAAAATAGATGTTTTTATTTCTTATAAACAGCATACCTGACCTGACCCTATTAGCATTTTATCCCCCAAATTGTTTAGGCAGTACAATAAATTTGAAAAATGGGTCTAATTCAATAATAGGTCCAACAATCTGACTGCGGAAAATGAGGAGGCAGCACTGTATGGCAACAAGCATTGGGCTTTCAGGTCATATGGAGCAGGGTTCAAATTCTACCCATTCCACTGACTGGCCTTTTGTTCTCCATCAGTTTACCTGGTGTCTTGAACTATATTTCTCATTTGTAAAATAAAGCTAAAAGCATACACTTGGAAAAGTTGTTGTGAGAGTTAGAGATAATGTTTCTAGATACCTAACGTGGCGTTTGGTACACATGGCTGGTGCTTCTAAACAAGCTTAGCTTCAAAATGCTGTGGAGCAAGAGATACTGTCAATGTGTTTTTTAAAGCAATATCCAAACTCATGCCTCAATGCACATATTTGTTTCAATATTTCATATGAAGCCATTGAGTTGATTAATTGGGATGAATTCATTCACTGGGAGTTTTAACTGAACTTATCAGTTTAGCACTTCACAGATTTAAGAGTTTGAGTCTTGGCTGTTCAGGAAATGTCAATTCTGACTCTGAATTGCCACGTTCTGTATTTCCCCCTCCCTCTGTTTTTTCTGACCATTTTACTTTGAGAATTTAACAGGCTATTGAATTTAACCTGAACTCTTTATGATACTCCAATAAAGTGAATAAAGAGGAGCTCTAGTTAATAAAAAATAAAAGAAAAAGTTCAGGATAATGATAGGTTCCCACATTCAACATGCACTGTATTCATTCATGGATTCCCTCACCACTTCCATTATCATAGATCATTCTCTTCCCAGAGTGTTTACTATGTTGCTTAAATAGTTCCTTACTTTCAAAGTGTTATAAGGAGAAAACTACTGGTACAAATTTTTGATTTTTCAAATTTACTGAACTAGAATATCTGAAAATTGCATAATGATTCACATAAATATTATATTGTTATCTTAGCTATTGTATATTAATAGAATATAATTAATATAATAAACACTACATAATAATTATTCTAATTTATCAGTTATTTTACTAAATTCAGCATTAATACTGTTTTTACTTTTATCACCCAAAATTTTAAATTTTTTAAAAAATTGACTCATGTTTCCTTTTTTCCTAGAATTCTTCTAGAAAATTATGCAATATCAGACAAGCATTTAAAAAAATATGTGATTTCCATTTTTACTAGCAGGATTCTGACTACTGTTGGTTATAGAACATTGAGGGTTAAATGATATGCTAATTTTTAAATCATCCTTAAAAATCACACATAATGTCAAAAACTAATTTACACAATCAGTCAGAATTAGTTAAACGTGTTCTAGTCCAAACATAGACAAGTTTAGAAAGTTGTAATGATAATTCATGACTTTGGAGAAGGAGAATGGATAGCTCTCTAAATGGCTTGTCTCTTACTCAGAGCAATACATTCCTTTATAGAATTTATGAATATTTCTTACAACTCAGTGTTGTTTTTATTTTTGCAATCCCAGTATCTACCCAGATGTGCTCCTAAATCCTAGTACATTGTGCCGATTAAAGGTTTATTTTCTTTCTGTGATATGAAGCTATAGCATATAAAAGGTATTTAGGCCCTCTCCAATTTTCTTTCTTTTCTGGACTGATGATCTTGTGTTTTATTTTGCCATGAAGCAGACATGTCTCAAGCCAAGAGTGTCACACATGGAGTGTCGAAAGAAAGCCCACCACACTCTATTTTTATGTGCTCATTGAACGTTTTAAAATAAACAGCGTTTGGTTGGTCACACGGGACTTCGCTCAGATGATGAAAGAAGAGGGAAGGGGAGCAAATGAAATGAAGGAGATGAAAGAAACAGAAAGGGAAATAAGCAAACTGACTCTCCTCTGGATATTGCATACGGCGCTCACTGTTTTTGTAAGTTCTTCATTCTGGAAGTCAACGTAAAGACATGGGCAAATCTGTCAAACAGCCCTGAAGGTGAGATGACTGCAGCGTCTGGTCTCCCAGCCCGTCTGGGAGCACACGTAGTGTGGGTACGGTCTGGGGGCGCTGGCTTTGCTGCAAGTGGGTTTGCTCACTTCTAACTCTCATGATTATTTTCATAATTTCAATGTGAAAAAATCCCCCTAGGCAGTTATCAAAAACTAATAAATGCAACATCTTTTTTATTGTTGCCTATCACTTCCCCCCCCGTAATTATTGGAAAGACTATGTATAATTAGATTCTGATTTTTCACTATAGTAAATATTTAAAAGCTATTGAGATATATATTTTCTCTCTGAAATGGAGACCCTTTTCTAGCTTGATTCCACTCATCATTTTTATTTCTACCCATGTTTTAAACTTGTATGTATCACAGTTCTTTGCTTGTTTGTTTCTCTTTCTGTTTGTTATGAAGAAAGGCAAAGCAAAATACTTATAACCTCTGCAGTGGACCCTTTCTCGAGGCACTTCAGAAACAGGCATTTAATGGAGAAACTGATCAATACTCCATGTTCAGTTTTGATGGGGTCTTTGTTCCTCTTCACAGGAATCAATTTTAAGCTTCTTACCATCTAATAGAGCCTGACCAGGTCCTATTTCTAAAACTTTAAGAGTGAGCAAGACAGATACCCACAAATCAATTCTAATCCATGATTTTGTCTAAATCTTCTAAATACCTTTTAAAGCAAATCTGAGTTCCCCAAACCATATCCCATATGACTTGTGTAAAATGATTTAATAACAGTCAACTAAGTTTGCCAGTAGTCCAGGGGTCTGAGAGTGAGTTCTCATCATTGTCTAACTTAACTGTAAATCATTTAATTTCTTTCTGTTCAATATGACTGTATGAAAAATCTTCCTTGGATCCAAAATCAGTGTTAAATCTCCACTGCCATGCCTGGCATTCAGTCTGCCTGCTGGCACTTGGCTACAATAAGTCAGTAACACGTGGGATCTCTTGGAGTGTTTTTCCAAGGACAGATGCACAAAATATCTTTGCCTCCTAAAACTCAATAGAAGTATAATGGTTTGTTTCTTAATGGGGAAAAAATAAATAAGATCTAAAAAATATTTTATGAAGTTATTATAAAATTTACTTAGCCAGGATATACTGTAAATATTATGCTTTGAAACTTACTCTTTTAAATTTTCAAATTAATACTTTGGTGCATGCAAATTCATTTAATTCAACAACTGCTTGTTGATAACTTAAAATGCCTCTGGCAGAATGAATCGTGTCCTGAAGGCACTAGTCTAGCTACTAGACAAACTGTAGTTGATTATAAAAATTTTAAACTATAAAACAATAAAAAATTAAATTTTCAGCAATAACGTAACGCAGTTATGAATGTGCGTTTGGCTAAAACTGCACTGTTCACATAAGTGTGGCGCTGACATGACAGTATGAGCTCTTCTGAACTCAGCAAGCCCAGGCTACTATGTGTGCCCTCCAAGGGCCCTCCGCTGCCACTCTCCGTTTAACTACTGAGAAATTTACATCTCGAAGGGAACCGAGACTTCTGTTGGCCTACGCTTAGCTCTAACATGTCATCGAGGTATTATATACAGCTGTTTCTTTTCTCTATGACTAGAAACTAAGTGGCACCGGCACACAATGAAGTGATTGTTCTCAGTGATCAAATGGTCAACATATATATGATCTGGAATATGTTCACAGTTTTTCATTCATTTTTAAGATGAAAATACAGAATGTATCAGGTCTTTTAAAAAATGTGTGGGTCCAAAAAATAAAATTTAGTTTGGAAGACCCTGGATTAATACGCAAAATTTCAAGTGCTGTCAGGTTTCCCCCTTAAGTAAATACCACTCATGATTTTAGAGGTGGCATTGGCTGTGACCCTAGACACAGCAAATCACCTTTGGAAAGTTTTGGTGCAATTATCTATTTAGGTACTTGAAATGTTACTGAGCACGTAGAATGTGCACTATGTTATGCTAGATACAGAGAATTAAAGAGAGCACTTGAGACTCCATCCAATATTTACATAGAGCCCAGTCTCTGAAAAGAGGAGGAAAACCAGATAGCTACATTGCATAATTGATTTGTCACCCTTTTTTAAAGGCCTATAAGAAGTCTTAGTGCCAGGTCACCTAATATGACCAGATGACCTAACATAGTCAGGAAACTATGAAGACAATAGAGAAGAGACAGCTGCTGACAGGGAGGACAGCAGATTGCTCTCCCTACAGAGGCTCCATCACCATGCGTGGTGCCAAGTCAGCCAGCTCCCACCCTGTATCTGGAAGTTGTGATTGCTCAGCGAACACAGGAGGCAGGTTATGGAACTCATATTAGTTGTCCTCAACAATGGAAAACATATTGCTCAATGCTCTGGGAAAGCAGAAACCCAACCCATAACTAGAAAAAGGGATCCTGAAGCATCAGTGCCCTGAGATGCTAATGGAGCTTGAAGTACAGAACTCTAAGACCTCACTGATATACTAAGGAGCTCAACTGGCTGGGCTGGAAACACTGGCTCAGTGGGTTAAGAGATAAAAGAATTCAAGTTTAGCTCAGAGCTTTATTTAAGGCTCAGGAAGACAGAGAGAATATTGTCTTAGCTATCCAGGCTGCTGTAACAAAATCCAACAGATAGCACTGGAGCATCTGGCTGCCAGGTCATCTTGCCCAATCCCTTACTCCACACAGACCCTCCACCAGAGAGTTATTTAACATCTGCTTGGGTGTTTCAAGGAATGAGCACTCACACTTGCTGGGAGTTGGACCTTTCCATTTTCTTTCTGCTTCTCCAGGTGTCCCACTGTTCTGTACGAAGTTGAAGTAAAGTCTGTGTGTTCTTTAGTTTCATGCCAGTACTGCTTTTTGGAGCAACAAAAATAAGTATATTTTTTCTTCCATGGAATTACCCTTTAAATATGCACAGCTCTATTTATTCTCTTCCAATATAAACTCCTGAAATCCCATTTTCTTGAACCATTGAGCCGAGGAAAATTTTATATTTCTCCTGTGTTAGACAACTTGTTATTTAGACCCAAAGGCAATTTTTAATGGAGGTTTAAAATTTTTTCAAAATGCACCTTTTAAGGCTAAATATTATAGCTATATATTGACATATAGAAAAAAAATGAATGCCTTTTATATAAATTTATAATTTAAATAAAAATATAAAAGGGTTTTTCCTTGGTTATCTCTTTAATATCCATGTTATTATTTTCTAGAATTTCTGAGCTCTCAATTATTTCTGAATTCCTAGATAACTCCCACCTAAAATATCTTCTTTGCATTCCTAAATTTTCAGAAGGACCTTTCATTTTCTCTTCTGGATTTATTTTGTAGGATTAAAGCCATCAGAAAGTGATTTAATTTCATATCTTTACAAAGTCTCTTTCAAAGTGTGATCAGTTGTGATAGAAAATTCAGGTTCCTTCATTCTAAGCAAAAACGTTTACTGCAAACAGTTTTTCTTTTAGCTACCTATTAATTATTTAATGACTAAAAAATGGCTTAAATATAAGCACCTATACAACTGTTGGGAAAACTGACTAAAATATTGGTATAAAAGACTTTTTATTAACAATAAAAGTGAGTTAAAATGGATCTAGAACACTGAATATTAGGCCAGTTTTTGAATCATAGTTATTAAGGCATCTATGAGACTGCAGCCTAGATGAGGTCTTATTTTTTTCTTGAGTCAGTACCATGGTTCCTTGCAGAGGCGGGCATTCAAAAAAAATATTGATTAAATTAAACCAAGGTGCTGTAACAGCAGCAGCTGGACTTCACTTTGTAGGAAAATCTGGTACAGAAGACAAAAACAAAAACCCTATAACCACTGAGATAATAACTGAAATGTTGACATTAATCTTCTGTTTAACAAGTCATTTCCAACTACAGAAATTAAGGGTTTGGAAATCAGGAAAGAAGATACCTAATTTAAGTAGCTTTGGTGCTTGTTTGGTTTGGTTCATTTTAAAAAGAGAAAGTAAAAAACATCTCCATGAAGTTGTTTTCACTTTTTTAAAAAGATTTTTATATATTTATTTTAGAGAGAGGGGGAGGGAGAAAGAGGGAGAGAAATATTGCTGTGCAAGAGAAACACTGATCAGTTGCCTACTGTACCTCTCCAACTGGGAACCTGGTCTGAACCCAGGCATGCAACCTGACCAGGAATCACACCCGAGACTTTTCCATTTGCAGGACAACACCCAATCCCCTTAGCCACACCAGTCAGGGCTGTTTTCACTATTAAGGGATAAAATCATTTAGTAAACATTAAGGAATATTTTGATTGATCAAAAGACCATATAAGCTCTTGGGTTTGTTATTTTATTATACATGCACTTAAATACACCAGTAAGGCTTTAAAAAATAGGGAAGGATCCTTTTATTTATTTGCAAAGAAATTATAAGCTTTTATATTATATATAAAGCCTTTATATTTAAAGGCTATATATTATATATAAAAAGTCTTTCGAAAGGCTTTTTATATGCTGTGATAACTATGAGTTTTATGAGTCTATTCTTTTGTAGTTAGAATTATTCTTTCTACATAAAAAACCAAATTTTTAAGTAAATAATTAATATATGAACATAAATGATGTGCGATAGTAGGTCATTCCATAAAAGGTGAAATTTGGCTTATTTTATTTTTTAAAATTTTGTTGAAACTTTATCTTTTTAAAAGTTTAATGTTCACAGAAAAAATCAGCAGAAGGTCCAGAGATTTCTCACATAAAACCCCTCTCCCCACAAATGTGAAACCTCCCCTCTTATCAACACTCCTCACCAGAGTGGTGCATTTGCTGCACATTATGTACCACCATTGGAAAATTATAGTCATCTAAAGGCCATAGTCTACATTAGGTTCACTCTTGGTGTTGTGCATTCCATGAGTACGGATGAATATATAATGACATATATCCACCATTATGGTATCATATAGAGTATCTGTTTGGCATTAACATCCTCTGTGCTTTGCCAACTCACAACTTCAAGCCCACTCCACCTCTGGTAACCACAGTTCTTTTCATTGTGGCCATACTTTTATCTTTTCAAGAATGTCATATAGTTGGAATTATACAGCGTGTAGCCTTTTCAGAATGGATCCTTTCATTTAGTAATATGCATTTACGGTTCTTCCATGTCTTTGTATAGCTTGATAGCTCACTTCTGCTCAACACTGAATAATATTCCATTGTCTACATGTTTATCACAATTTACTTATCCATTCACATACTAAAGGACATCTTGGTTGCTTCTGAATGTTGGCAAATATGAATAAAGCTACTATGAATAAATACATGTGCAGATTTGTGGGTGAACATAGTTTTAAACTCACTTAGGTAAATACCAAGGAGCATGATTGCTGGATCTTATGGTCGGTGTCTGCTTAGCTTTGTAAGAAGGCATTGGATGTCTTTGAAAATGGCTTTACAATTGTACTTTCCTCCCGGCAATGAGTAAGAGTTCCTCTTACTCTGTATCTTTGCTGGCATTTGGTGTAGTCATTGTTCTGGGTTTTGGCAGTTCCAAAAGGTGTGTAGTGATACCTCATTGATGTGTCAATCTGCTAATGACACAGCCTTCCCTAATGACACATGATGTGAAGCATTTTTTCACATGCTTATTTGCTATCTGTATATCTTCTTTGATGAGATTAAGGTCTTGGGCCCATTTATTGATCAAGTTGGTTTTGTTCTTATTGTTGAGATTTAAGAGTTCTTTGTGCAATTTGGGTAACAGTCCTTTATTGGATGTGCATTTATATCAAGTAAATATTTTGTCTCAGCATGTGGCTTACCTTCTCATTCTCTTGACACTGTCTTTTACAGGGCAGTTTTTTTTTTATTTTAATGAAATCCAGCTTATCAATTATTTCTTTCATGAGTCATGTCTTTAGCTTTTTATCTAAAAGGGCATCAGCATATTGGTGGTCTAGGTTTTCTTCTGTTATCTTTAGGAGTTTTATAGTTTTGTATTTTACATTAGATCTGTGGTTCATTTTTAGTTAATTTTTGTGCAGGTCTGTGTCTAGATTCATTTTTCTGCATTTGGATGTCCAGTTGTTCAAGAACCATTTGTTGAAAAAATTATCTTTTCTCCATGGATTGCCTTTGTGTCTTTGTCAATGATCAGTTTACAATATTTAACCTGGTCATTTCTGGAGTTCTATTAATCTATTTGCCTATTATTTCACCAATACCTTACTGTCTTGATTACCATAGTTTTATAGTAAGTATTGACATCCTTTAGTGTCAGTTCTCTAACTTTGTTCTTCTCCTTTAATATTATGTTGGCTACTCTGGGTCTTCTGCCTCTCCACATACCTTAGAATCAGTTTGTCAATATCCACAAAACAATTTGCTGGAATTTTGATTGGTACTGCATTGAATCTATAGATCAAGTTGGGAAAAACTGATATACTATTGAGTCTTCCTGCCCATGACCATGGTATCTTTCTATTTATTTAGCTCTTCTTTGTTTACATTCATCAGAATTTTGAAGTTTTCTTTATACAGATATTGTATATATTTTGCCATATTTATACATAAGCACTTCATTTTGGGGAATGCTAATGTTATTGTATTTTTACTTCAAATTCCACTTGTTAATTGTTGGTATTTAGGGAAGCAATTGATATTTGCATAGTAACCTGTATCCTGCAACCTTGCTATAATTGTTTATTAGTTCCAGGAGTTTTGGGGGGTTTTCTGGGTCAACTGTTTTCCATATTCTGCATAGATGATCATGTCATCTGCAAACAAAGACAATTCCATTTCCTCATTCCCAATCTAAATATAGTTTATTTTCTTGTCTTATTGTATTAGCTAGAACTTTTAAAGTACAGTGTTGAAAAGACTGATAATGGCGAATATCTTTGCCTTGTACCTGATCTTATTGGGAAAGCTCACATTTCTCACCATTAAGTATGATGATTAACTGTAGGGTTTTTATAGATATTCTTTCTCAAGTTGAGGAAGTTCCTTCTCTTTCTAGTTTACTGAGAGTTTTTATCATGAGTGGCCACCAAATGCTTTTCTGCATTAATTCACGTGATCTTGTGATTTTTCTAAGTCTGTTGATGTGATGCATTATATTAATAATTGCAGTGAAGTTACTTGGGCTAAAGCATTTCTGACTTTTTGATAATTCTGAATAGCCCTTTTATTCTGCCTTAAAAAGCAATATTCATTTAGATTGTATACCCCAAGGGGACTAGGACCAAGGTAGGCAAAGTGACATCAGCAAATTCATTCCAATTGGTTGCTCATCATGTTGAAGTCATGTGATAACTTACTGTGGAAAATTTAACTAATTATGATAGCCACATGCCATACAACCATACCTTCCTCTCTTCTCACACCTACATTTCCCCCATTATTACTGTTGGTAGCAGGAAAGGAAAGAGTGTCTATTCTGGAACAAGGCCTGGTTAAACTCCCTGTACTGCTGCTTCTGAGCTGCGTAACACTTGGTAATTTACCCAGCCTCTCTGATGTTGCCAGGATTTAATGGATTAATGTATATAAAGTGCTTACAAAAATACCTGATGTGGAACACACTCAATAAAAATTAGCTATTATTCCAAATTTTATTGTCTGTGCCTCATGCATTTGCCATTAATTTATTTAATCATTCAATAATTATATGTTTTATAAGCACTGTATCAGTGTTGGAATTATAGCAGTGAACAAAACAGACAAGATCTCTGACCTCATGCAGCTGATACTGTATATGGGAGTGACAGAGGGAGCACAAAGTAAAATAAATAAGTGGTGAAACTTGGAGAAAAATGTTGGGTAAGGAGAGAGAGAGATGGAGGTGCGATCAGGAATGTCCTGTCTGATGAGATGACGTTTGAAATGAATGAACAGGTCCTGCAGAGGTCTGAGTGGAGCCCGCATCTATCAGGGGAGATAGCAAGTGCCAAAGATAAGCAAGACAGAAGCACTTGACCTATTAGAGGAGCCAGAGGGCCTGGGTGATTGCTAGTCAGAATCAAGAGAAGAATGATTCAAATGATCTAAGAGAAGGCATGAAGCACTGGGATGTTATGTACATTTAAGCAGGTTCAGTGTTCTTGGCAAAAAGGGAAGGAGGCCTTGGCTGTAATACATATCACCTAGCTGCCTTTATGCAACAATAAATGCTATGTGCTCTTTTGCCTTCTTCTGTGAAAACTAGACAGTCAAGTAATTATCTCATGAATTCCTTTTAGAGAAGGTCATAAAATGGGATGATTGGATCTAAAGGACAATCTTCACTCTCCCCAATAATAGGTACTTTCCTAAGATAGCCAGATAACTGGGCACGCTTACTGCTGCACATTACCGGTATTAGTACAATTTAAAGTTGCCTTCCTTACTTCCATCTGTAATTTAAATCAAAATTGATCTAAGACATGCTATAAATATTTCTATATTAACTCACTTGAAGGAGTAGACTATTTATTAGACCAATGTGAATCTCATCTTGGCAGTAGATTTCTCTCCTAACCTTATCACATCACTAAATTGAACCCACATTTTCTAAGCTGAATCTATGGCAGTAGAGAATTAACTTTTACAACACAGCCCATTCCTTGAGTATCATTTTATTGGATGATGTTTTTATAAATTTAAGTTCTAGGTATTCTCTCCATCATAAAAACATACAGGATATTCTATCTATATAAAAAAGTTTCCAGTTCCAACTTTGCATGATATAAAATGTGAATTGTGCCCTGGATGGGTGGCTAAATGGGTTAGAGCACCATCCCATACACTGTTGTTGCTCTGATCCCCTGTCTTAGCATATGCCTGGGTTCTGGGTTCAGGCCCCAGTTGGGATGCATGTAGGATGCAATCAATTGATGCTTCTCTCTCTCTCAACCCCCTCTTTTCTAAAATCAATAAGTATGTCCTTGGATGAGGAAAAAACAAAATGAATAAAATAAAATGTGAATTGTACCCCATCCTACAATACTTTTATGGCTAGTGGGCATGGTGAATTGTACTGAAATACGAATCTCCTAACTTAGCAGCTCCTCTGCCACCAGCAGGACATGCCATGCTGTGATTCCCTGGTGCTTTGTCTGAGGATGAATGAGGGCGTCCTGGTGTACTGAAGCTTAAGGAGGGAGAAAAGGACATCTCGTTAATATTGTTATAAGTGAAGAGGTGATTATTGACACATAGTAATGCAAAACTTTGATTTCTGTTGAAGAAAAATATTCTAAAAACTTTCAAGAACTAAATTTAAAACTCTAAGTTCCTGTTCAGGACAAGGTGCTGGTAAGGCTACTAAAACCTTAAGTATTCTCATTTTTTTCAAAGTGGGCTGGGTAGCTCAGTTGGCTGGAGTGTCATCTCAATATGCCACAGTTGCAGGTTCCATCCCTGGTCAGGGCACATGCAAGAAGCAAGCAATGAGTACATAATTAAGTGGAACCATAAACTGATGCCTCTTTCTTTTTCTCTCTTTCAAATCAATAAATAAAATAAAAAAGAAAACCATACCTCCAAATAAAAGCAAAAATACTTAAAAAAGTAAATACACACAAAGTGGCCCTGATCCTATAGAATATTACACCAGGAATTACTCAATGTTGACTCACTGATATCAAGATGGTATAGAATGAGAACTCTGCTCCTCCAGTTCAGACATAATGCTGAATGCTAACTGGTAGACTCATTCAGATTCCCTCTCTGGAAATTTTTAAATAAGATTTAGTGAAAGACCTAATTGTAAAGATCAATGTCTTAACTCAGGCTGCTGTATCAAAACACCACAGACCAGGTGGCTTAAGCAACAGACATTTATTTCTCGCAGTTCTAAAGGGTAAGAAGTCTAAGATCAAATCCACTAGCAGATTCACTTCCTGGTGAGTATTCCTTTCCTAACTCACAGATGGCCACCACTCCACTGTGTGGTCACATGACCTCTTCGTTACGTATGTGGAGAGGGACACCTCTTGTGTCGTCCTCTTCTTACAAGGGCACTCACTCCATCATGAGGGCACTGCCACCATGAGCTCATCTAAACCTAATTACCTCCCACAGACCCCACCTCCAAATATCACATTGGAGGTTTAAGGCTTCCACATATGAATCTGGGAGAGAAAAATGCTCCATCTACATGAGTAGAAATAATGAAGCACAAGGAGAAGACCATAAACAGATGGCATGAGGCATTAAAATACTGGAGTCAGCGGACTGCCAAAAGTTGAAAGTGATTACTCATTGACAGGGTACCTTGAGAAAAGGCAGATTAGCAGGAGCCAGCAGGGGATCATGGCACGCTGTTGGGTCCCAGCACTGTTGCTGGGCTACCAGAGAAGCTGCTGTACTCCAAATACTTGTGAGCAACATTCCAGGTGTCAGTGAGACTGAACTATTCTGCTATTTCTTCCCAAATACCATCTTTATGTTAAACCTCCTTTATTTTTTATTTTTTTAATTTTATTTTAATCATTGTTCAAGTACAGTTTTCTCCCCTTTACTCCCAATCAAACCCACCCACCCACCCCCAACTTCCCTCCCATTACCACCCTCTCCCTAGTTTTTATCCATGTGTCTTTTAACTTTGTTCCTGTAAACCCTTCCCCTTTTCCCCTGAAACTCCCTCTTCTCTCTCCTCTGGTCACTTTCTGCCTGTCCTCTAACGCAGTGTCTTTGACTATATTTTGCTTGTTTCTTTGTTTTGTTGTTAGGTTCTTGTTAAAGGTGAAATCATATGGTATTTATCTTTCACTGCATGGCTTATTTCGCTTAGCATAATGCTTTCCAGTTGCATCCATGCTGTTGCAAAGAGTAGGAGCTCCTTCTTTCTTTCTGCTGCATAGAATTCCATTGTGTAAATGTGCCATAGTTTTTTGATCCATTCATTTACTGATGGGCATCTAGGTTGCTTCCAGCACTTAGCTATTGTAAATTGTGCTGCTATGAACATGGGGGTGCAAAGGTTCTTTTGGATTGGTGTTTTAGGATTTTTAGGATACAGTCCCAGCAGTGGAATTGTTGGGTCAAAAGGCAGGTCCATTTTTAGTTTTCTGAGGAAGTTCCATACTGTTTTCCATAGTGGTTGTACCAGTCTGCAGTCCCACCAACAGTGCACTAGGGTCCCCTTTTCTCCACAATCTCTCCAACACTTGTTGTTTTGCTTATGACGGCCATTCTGACTGGTGTGAAGTGGTACCTCATTGTGTAAACATCCTTTATTTAATGTAAATTCACTGAAGTTTCTGATTTTTAAAACATGAAGGTAAATGACTAGTGTAGCTAATTTTTTTCTAAAAATATAATTGGAATGTAATTACAAATGTGGTCCTATTAAAGATATCCTGAGTTATTTCTCTTCTATATCTGCAACTGTTTCCTCCCAGAAAACCTTAGTTTTAATTCTCAGCATGAGGATGACCCCATTAGTCTGTTTTCATGATTATCAGTGTGTGTGGAAGTATTAGGTTGGCCAAAAAGTTTGTTTAGCATTTTCCATATAACGGCTTTGGTAATGCTTAGTTGTCGTTACCTTCATCTGAAAGTATTTTGTTAGACAGTATTGTCACAGCTGTCATATCAGCATACACTTAAAAAAACCTATCAGCTAGAACTGGAGTGTCCTGAAATATCCCATTCCCATTTCAGACTGATAAAGTCACAGTAACTGTAGGAAGAGAAGGCTTTACAAAAAAAATCCAAACCCTCATTGCCTCCCTCACCAATACCTAGGAGAGGTAACAGGCTCATTAAGGACTTCAAGAGGGAAGCAACAGAAAACCTTGAGAACTCACCTCAGGAAACTCTAAAATACACCTAAGAGTATAATGTCACCCTCATACTTTAGAGGGACTGATACCTACATTGCAAATTAATCATAAGGCTGTTTTGTTAAAAACAACTGTAGAGCTCTCAGGGATTCAAGGGTTATCTGTAAGGAAAGATGCCCTCAAAGAAAGAACATATGTAGTAATAACCATGACATCTGATGAGTTTGAATTTAAATAGTGCATTTGAATACAGTATCTTGATTTGCTTTTTGGTCACATGCAGGGTAAATATCTGTGTTTATAAATATAAATGATGTGAATTAATTTTTTCCACAAGTATTTAGTGGTTATATTCAACAGATAATTAATTATAATCTTTTGTAATACAAATTGAATAACAAGAATGAATTTAGGGCAGGAGAGGACAACATTTCTCAAAATTGGGGTTCCCTTCTTTTGCAACTGATAGCAAATTTTTATCTGTTAATGTGGATTCTCTGATGAGATCTTACGTATTTTATCTTTGAAAATGTAATCTCACATAGATACTATCAAATGATAATATTCATTCACAACCACATAAAGCAGCTTGACATCATATTCAAACCACATTAGTTGTCAACAAAATAACTTTACCTAATATAATCAGGTTTTCATGCGAGTGGTGTTTTGCTTTGTAATTTTAGGTCTGTTAGGAAATATAATAAGGTTTTCATATAAGTGATGTTTTGCCTTGTCATTCATTAGGAAATATTATCAAGCCTGAAGCAAAAGCTAATTTCCACTACCACTCAGTGTTCAACAATAATAGCTAAGGACGAGTCTTCTAATTCAGAAAACTTTCAATCTCAGACCTTAGCTCAAAAAATTGCAAGAAAACTTTGCCACTGCTAAGCCATCAAACTGCTGTGTAGTAGGGCAAGGCAGAATATTCAGTTTCTATTCCTGACCCAAAGTCATGGACTTGATGATGGTTAAGTCCACAGGAGCAAGTGAAATTCGTCACTGACACCCCTGGTTCAATAAAATGATAGGTTCAAATATTTTCCACAATGCTGTTCCAAGCAGACCATTCATAGAGACTAATTCTTCAGTCACTTCAAACTTGGCATTGACCCCATGGATAAACAACTGAACAGCAATAATGACTTTTGTAAATGCATCAAGAGCCAAGGAAATCCAGGTGAAATCATTTGATATTGAATTGCCTATCTGTGTTGCTCCCAATGTCTTCAACGTTTTGAGAAATTGCTCTTTATGAAAGGCTAACAAACTAAGAGTCTTAAACAAATTTAATTTTTCCAGACACTTCAGAGAGGATGCTACGAGATTTTTAAGTCACTAGAGTCTTTTCCACCTTCTCCTCCTCCTCAGCTCTTATACTGCTGTCAAATTCCATACACTTCAGCCATCAGGATGTGGACAGCAGGAAGAAGTAGGTCCAGAACAAGTAGGAGGAGTACTTTGCTTTTTGCACTTATCTTGGGTGTTATTTCCAGAGAAGGGGCTCCTTTATACAGTGCGCCCAACATGGATTTCTCTAAGTTGCTCTCACAGTGGTTCAGCTGCCCTCATCAATAGCCACAGTCTTTGCAGGTTTACATAGAAACCATCGGTCAGAGCAGGTGCATGTGGATTACGAAGAAGCCCCCTTTCGTGGCTAACAGGTGTAGCACTGCAGTTTCCCACCTGGACCCAAGCAGAAGTGTTCAATTCATGGCCCGCAGACCAAGTGCGGCCCAGGATGGCTATGAATGCAGCTCAACACAAAATTGTAAACTTACTTAAAACATTATGAGATTTTTTGTGGTTATGTGTCACAATGCATTTAATGTGTGGCCCAAGACAACTCCTCTTCTTCCAGTGTGGCCCAGAGATGCCGAAATGTTGGGCACCCCCAAACAGCATCTGGGCAGCAGTGTCTGGGATTCCAAGGAAGCAGCGGAGGTGCCAGTCATAGGACCCTTTGACATAGTCCTGTATGAGTTAAAATTTTCAAACAAATAATTCTGTTTTCCTCTTAGCAATTTTAAGCTCAGAAAGAACTACTTAATTTTAGGTTAACTAAAAAAAGTCATAGGCAATAGAATTAAAAGGTGGCTTGGGTCTGAAGTTTAGGGGATCTAAGCTGCCAAAGCCTAGACAGACTGTAGAAGATGGGAGGAGAACGGATATCTTCCTCCTTCTTATCAAATGAACACCAAGTTTTAATCTTACTGTCTGAAAGCCCCCTCCATGTGGTCAAAATCAAGACATTTGTATTAAATGCCTTTTAATTTGCAATGGGAAAAAATCATTTTGTAATGAAACTGTTGACTTATTGGCCTACTTTAATATTAAGACAGCAATTATGTGTTTTACTTTGTAGTAATTGTTACAGTTATTACTGAACGTAGTACTGGAAATTTGGGGAATGTCATTTGAGTCCATGTAAAAGTTTAGATTTCTGCATTAAGATTTAACATATAGCTAAAGCTTTATATAAATATGATATAAAGTATGAGATTTTATTGAAATGTATAGCAATTAAAATGTGTATAAATGCAAGCACCATTCTATTTTATAAATGCTTCTAGAAAATCCAGATAATCTGAATATCAAATATTTAGAAAATTTTTCATGAAAACTTTTGAAGTGTGGTCTACAGGTATCATACCTGACAGATTTCCCAGTTACTGGCTTATACTTATATTTATTACAAAGTAAATTTTAGTTTTTGACCTATGGGTCAAAAGAATTTTAGGCAAAACTTCAAGTGTGTTTATTTACTGTTATTGTTCTTTGGCACCCATATAAAAATGTATAAAGCATATATAACTCAAGGTATTTTCACATATTCCTGTGGAAAAAAAATAGGAGATTTTGATGTTCATGGAGGAAAAAAATGAAAGAATCATTGAATTTTTATATAATATATATAAATTGATATGTTTGATTATATCAGAAGATGTACTTGTGGATAAAAAGGTAAAATTATAAGTTTTGTAGAACACATCAAGATTTAGTACAGTTAAAAACAGTATTGAATAAATGAAGGCATTATAATTTCAAATTACTGGAAATTAAAGAATAATATTAAACAGAACTCTGTCATTCCGGCAAAAATCATATACGTGAATCTTGTATGTACAAATAATATTAAAACATTGTGGATATACTAGATGATGGTGAAATAAAATGCTGTTACATAATTTTAGAATGATTTTCCACATCTCTATTAAAAGCTGTACTCTTCTTTCCTGAAGTAGAAGACAGTCTCCACAAAGAGAAGATTAGTAGTTAAATGCAGAAGCCCTTTAGGATGTTAGAATGTTTAGCAACGGTGTCAGATTAAAGGTGAACTGAAACGGTGGAATCGACTATTCCCCAATGCTCATCACCACACACTATTCATTACCGCACAGGGAAAGAGACAATGAGTGACCCTGCGGGCTCTGAAACAAGTAACTTCACTGCAAATCATCAGTATAATTAATGTAAATGTAAAGTAAATGGAAACATAGAATTTCTAAAATTAATTCAGTGGTTTTATTGTTTGCACAACTTTGTGCTGGGTATCCCAAAGGTCTTACTGCAGTTGTGAGCTTTAATAATTTAAAACTACACTAAGAATGTCAGGATACCCTCTATTTTTATCTGTGATCTATTTTCTTCAGTTGTCAATACAGCAAATAAATAACTGTATATTTTGTTAGAAATAAAGATTTTTCAGTATAAAAGAAATGAAATTTCAATGATAGAACCAAGAATTTAAGTAAGAATGCTATACTGTTCTAATTGGTTTGTAAATATCAATATGAATTTATGCCTTATAGATGTTTACTTAATGAAATACATTTCTGTCCTAACCTTCTTCAGTAAAATGGATAAAATGCTTCTGCTTTATTAAACAAGTTTATGTTATATTTTAATCCTATGTTGTCATACCAATGATCTTCACAGCATCTTCACCAGGAGTAGACTCAATCTCAAGGTGTCCCTTCTTTCACTCATTCATAAGAAGCAACTCCTCGCTTGTTAAAGCTTGACCATGAGACTGCGGCAATTCAGCAACACCTTCAGGCTCCACTTCCAATTAGAGTTTTCCTTTTTCCACCACATCTGCAGTTACTTCCTCCTCTGAGGTCTTGAGATGCTCGGGCATCCATTAGGGTTGACATCTGCTTCTCCCAGACTCCTGGTAGTGTTGATATTTTGACCTCTTCTTATGAATTATGAATGTTCTTAATGGCATCAAGAATGGCGAACACTTCTCAGAGGTTTTCAATGAACTTTGCCCAGATCCATCAAAGGCATCGCTATCTAGGGCAGCTATAGCCTTACAAAATGTATTTCTTAAATAAGACTTAAAAGTCAAAATTACTCCTTGATCCACAGGCTGCAGAAAGGATGTTGTTGTTAGCAGGCATGAAAACAACATTAAATTCATTGTCTTGGGTGACCAGATTCAATGTCAATGAACAGTAATATTTTGAAAGGAATCTTTTTTTTCCCCCCTGAGCAGCAGTCCTCAACCATGGGCTTAAAATATTCAGTGAACCAGGTTGTGAACAGATGTGCTGTTGTCCAGGCTTTGCTGTCAGGCACCACTCAAAGACAGGGCTATGTTCTGAGAAATGTGTTGCTAGGCATTTGCTTTGTAGTACACATATGTATATGTAAGCTGGCACATGCACAGAACAGTAAGGCAAGTCTTTATAATCAAAACCCTTTTATGTACTTAGGTAAAAATCAATAAAAATTGCCCTTAATATTTTACTCCTTAAACCCTTGTGACCTTTTCATAGACCCTCAATTTTTATTTTTTATTTCTATTTTTCTGTGCACATAATGTGACTTCCCTGATTTCAAATGTATGTTTAACTTCTTTGAAATGTGATCATTTTATCTTAAAATAGAGGTTTTTCCCCCCAGAGTAGACTCTGCTCAAAACAGAGCTACCCACTCCACCACACTGAGATCCCATTGGCAGAAATGATCACCCCCATTATTACAAGTGGGAAGTCGAAGTTTAAAGAGGCTAAATGACTTCCCAGAGTTGTTCAGTGGCCAAACTGAGAATCCCACTTTGGCCTCTCTTGTTCTAAAGCCCCAGCTCCTTGTCACACAATAAGAAAATAGCTTTTAGGTTGTGTGTGTGCTCATGTGCGTGCCTGTGCGTTCAAGCACCTGTCTCCCTTATGAACCACAATTACTGAAAGAAGTGGGGATGGGGAGAATCTCGCATTGGTTTATAAATAAAAGAAAAGCTATGAAATTACTGTATTAAGAACTAATGAAATGATTCCCAGCTTCAGACTGGTGTTTATTGCTCTCATTTCTTCCTTCATGCAGATCATGAATTAATAATAAAAGGCACATATCAGTATTGCCCAGGGTGTGGATGTTTCCCACAGCAACAGCCCTGTAAAATAACCATCACATCTGGCATAACCTGGCCATCCCGCCATGCTTTATTTTTCCCACAGCACTACCACCATCTGACACTTTAGGCTGCACTTATTTGTTTACAAGCCTTTTTCCGGCTAGAATGTAAGTCCCTAGGGGTCAGTGGTGTTCATTTTTTATTTTCTGAGCTTATCATAGTACTTGACACAGAATGTATGTTCCATAATTTTGGTTCAAATTACACATTTTGCCACTTAAAACATGGCCATAGGTGCTGCACTATAGTCATTACTCAAGCGGGACCTTTTAATCTTCTAGGAGTACAAAGTCAGTTTTATGAAAACGTTTAACGTTAAACAAGGGATAGCAGTCATTTTTTGTCCTTATCTATTTTCTTTTATGTCAGTTTTGCTCTCCTTTCCTTCCAATGGGAACTTGCAGAATTTAAACCTTATACAAATAGTTGGGACCAAAGAAAGAAATGCATAGGGAAGAGAAACAATATAATGCATGTTTAATTATGCCAGTTTCCTCAAGTCAACTAGTAAATCCTAAAATAGGCAGTTTGAAATTAATTCATGTTTACAAGGTTTGATATCTGTCTTTTCTTCAGCATGCCATCACCGATGATGATCTGCTTTGGCTTTATCTAGTCAACACACAACTAAACTCAGTATTTTAACATTGTGATGTTTAGGAGAAATAATGAATACTTTTTGGTACAATGACATGAAGCAAGTCAGTTAAAAATCAGCAGGCTATTTGGAAACAGTAGTTCCTTGCGTTCTCATGCTATAGTTTCTGAGCCAGTATCACTGCATGCTCTCTATAATCCAATTTCTTTTAAAATGGCTTTCAGTTCCTTTTTTGTGCGCTACCGATGTTAAGCATGAGTGAATGCAAACTCTTGCACCATCAAAAACAAACAGCATCTCACCATCCGGAATGAACTGGCAGAAATCCACAAAAACAAGGTTTAACTCCTCAGACTGGCAGTGAGTAGACAGAATTAATGGGTGGTCTTTCCAGAAAAATGACTTATAAAGTTATTTGGTGCCTTGGTATCAGTATTTGTCTTTTTATTTTTATTTTAACTGTTATCTTAAAACTAACATTCAGGATATTTAATAGAGAAATTTAATTTCAAACTCACAATTTTGCAAGCTACTCTTTTTTTAAACCATAAAAGTTTTGCTGACAATTCTGGGTAATTTGGGGTATGGCCCTACCGACACTCTGCTCTTTGGTTAATATGACAGTGTGATTCCTAGGCAACAAATGAACCTTGTTTTGCCTGCACCATTCAAGGATCTGTACCTATGTTGGTGGAACCTATTAAAAGCCAAGTCAAGGCACCCAGCAAATATATTAAAAATTCTACCTTGTACTGAATAAGATGGTCAATTATAAAAGGACACTGTTATATCCTATACGGGAAATTCTTTATCTAAAGTCATCGTTTTACAATGACTTCTTTCCCCTATCATTTGAGGGGTAGAAACGAGATATTCTGGTTTAAAATCTTAATGAATCTTGGTGGTCACATATCTATTATCCATGCATTTTTGCACCTTCCAGCAGATGTCATTTCTGTTTAAATCACACAAATTGCAACAATGTCCACATCAGATGAAAGTCACCAAGAATTGTGGGAGCAACACTACCCTGGAGAATTTATACCTTAAAAATACAAACTTTCATCCATCTGTATTTTTTAAACACTTGTAAAATATGTATTAAAAATTCTGTGATTTTATTTCTTTTAACTATGCCAATTAAAAAACATTTTGACATTGGTGATATTTTAATCACTTTGTTGCTCATAAAACCTTACAATTTAATGTGGCTGAACTCCCCTTGTCCTGATGTCTTGTAAAGTGGAAGTCCCTCCAGTGGTCCTGTATATCTGACATCCCTCAATTATTCCCTGTAGAATGAATGAGTCTCATTACAGATTGTGTCTTCTAAGCAGGTTCTGAATGCATAGGGCTCTGTGACCTTTGGCTGTATGCCCTCAGCTTTACAGAGCAAAAATGTCCTAGACATACCATACGCACACTCACTTCAAGCTACTGTGATCCCATAAGTAGCTCATGAGTGTTGCAGTATTTAAAAAAGAGATGGCCCTGGCTGGGATGGCTCAGTGGATTGAGGGCTGGACTGCGAAGCAAAGGGTCACCAGTTCAATTCCCAGTCAGGGCATATGCCTGTTGAGACCAGGTCTCCAGCAGGGGGCACGTGAGAGGCAACCACACAGTGATGTTTCTCTCCTTCCCTTCCCCTATCTCTAAAAATAAGTAAATAAAATCTTCAAAAGAAAAAAAAAGAGATGGAGGAAAATGACCATCTAGAATGTAGACTGCACCTCTTTACCCCAACTTGATCGCTGATGGGGTCTTTGCAGGAGCTCTGAACATCACTTGAGTCTATACTGAGGTCATTGAGAGTATCTTGGGGCTAGAGTATTATGTCAAGATCACAACACATCCAGATTCCTTCACCTTAACACTCGAACAAACAACAAACAAACAAAAATGTCTCTACCCTACACTGTTGTATTGAATGCAGGAAACCCTGGATGGTGGGCCACAGTTTTCTCCCCAGTCAGAAGCCTAAGGCAGGAAAAAGTTGCTGAATGTCAGGAAAATGAGGTTCTTTCTTTCCTCAATACTTGAGCACTTTCACATGGGCCTCTTAAAAAGATAGGGGAAAAAACAGCTCAAAGCATTTAAAACTGGTAATTATCCCAGTGAATGAGAAGAGGAAACCCGTCCCCTGAGAGGCTTGCACTGTGAACACTTCACTAGCTGCCTTTGCAGACATTATCCTGTCCAGTGCTCTGAAGCCCCCTTAGAAATTATCTCCAGGATTGCATGAGCTCCATTTCACAAAAGGAGGACCAGATTTTCTGAATATTCGCCTAACTTTTCCAAGATGACACACGAGGTACCTTAGAGTGTGGCCATTAGATAGATCCCTTTGTCAGACTTCAGAAAAGGTCTGCCTTTTGTTGTAAAGCCTTGTTTCTGCCTTTGTTGTAAAGCCTTGAAAGGTCTTGGTAAGTGCATGATACAACTTAATGTTAATTATCCTAAACTTTCTTACCCATTAGCCCCATACTGTTTCCAATCCAGTACGATTTGGAATTAAATCCTGATCCCAGTTCCAAAGTCCAATGCCCAGCTTTCCACATGAAGCCTGCATTATCTCTCACAGGTCTCTTCCAGGCTGGTAGCAGCACCCACAAAGAGAGCAATGGGAATGGCTGCCATTCTGTAAATGAAGCAGTCATTTTTTCCATGTTGGTTTAATTTGCAGAGCTGGATTTCTGATCAACTCTCTCTGAGTTCTCAGAGATAGCCTGGCTACCACAAATCCCTGCCCATAACCTAGCACCCTGAGACAGTATGACCTGCCAATCTGCCTCTCCTGGGCACCAAATCCTCTCAGTGGCCTGGCCAACCTCCTCAGTCTGCATTCCCCCAGTCCTAACACGCTGCTTATCTTTGGGGTTCCAATGTTTCTACAAATCAGAGGTTACAGACAAGGGCCCACAGACTCCACACAGGTGGTATAAATGAGTAAATGTGGAAGGACAACCTCAGGTGAGCTAGGGCAGGGCTGGTGGGCCTATGGCTCTACAGGGGAAAGCCACTAGCATATAACCCTTTGAGAATGGGGGTCCAGTGTTATCACCTTTATGGATTTTTAACAAAAGATAAAAATCCCAACTTTTATGTAAAATTGGTAACTAATCCAGTGGTATTTTTAAATATTACATGAACACATAAACCTGGATACTACCCACAGTCCTTCAGTTTATGATTTCTGCTTCAGATAATTGTTCAGCCCTGGCTTAAAAAGTATTTCTCACAGGCTGAAAAGCCTTACTTGCAACTAGGAAAGGTGAGTCAGCAATAAACTGATGCTTTAGAATGAATTATGGAAATTCTGATAACCACATCAATGCATTGCTCAAGTAGTCTACTGCAACTAATATAAAGAGATATTTCTCCATGAATCTCTCATGTTTCTACATGTCCTGTGAACCTTTGTTTCAGACAACCTGTTCGGGAATGTTTATGTAGCAGACAGACTTGGAAGAGAGATGGGGAGTCTCTCCCTAGAGCAGTGCTGACTTCCCATTGCAAAATATTCATGTTTCGTAAACTCAGGGTTCATCGCATACATAGCAACCTACTTCCCTCCTTGTGTCAGTCTGTGAGATTTGAGCCTCAGGGATCCAGTGAAAATGCTAATACGCTGACAACTGTCACTGTGCTTACTAAGTCCTTGGTCTCTGAGCCAGGAGCTTCATGTCCTCTGTGTGCATCCACAATACACTGCAGACTAACATGTTAGATTGTAAATGGGGTAAAATCTCAGGTCCTTCACAGTTCTTGACAGTTGATATTAGTTTTTCTTCCTCCTGAAACTCTGGTTCTAGCATGTACTCAGAAATTAAAAGCCTACTGTCTTCTATATTGGTTACTACATTTCCCTGAATCACTATATCTCTATCTTGCTTTTGAAAGTACCACATTACTTTATGCTCCACCAAAACAGTCAAGAGTTCCATCATTTTAAACACCTAAATCTTGGCCTCCATCCTTGCCTTCAGAATATAGCTTGGTGTTGAGCAATAAAACAAAATGACCAAGCAAACAGGCTGTCAAGCTATACTGCCTGCATTTGAAACTACTGCCATCTACTGGCTGTGTTCCCTTAGACAAATTATTTAATCAACTCATCCCTCAGTTTCCTTATCTATAACATGAGAATAATAATAGTAACTCCCAGCATTATTTGAGAATTAAATGAGTTTTTATATTTAATGTGCTTAGAATAGTATCTGGTACATATTGAGAAGGCAATGTGACTGATTACTCAATTTAATATTTTTTCATTAAACTCAGTAAAGGGCTCACCTTAAATGCAGGTTGTTTGTAATTTATGGTCTAATTCTATCACTTGGAAGATGAATGGTAAGTAATTCAGGGCTGTGTATGTGCTTGGTCCTTTCTAAATCCAAATCCTCAAAAGTTTAGAGATGTATTATTTCCCTTTTGAAAAACCAACACCTCCCATTCCAATCTTCTCCAAATGACGTGAGAAACCAAGCACCTACCCCTCTCCAGTTGAATTGTAAATGGACAAATGTGTACAAGACGTACAAATGTACAAATAAAGGTTTCATTCAAAATGTCAAACCACTCTTTCGTGCATGGTCTTGTATACTCAGGATGCCTAACTCTCATCACACACATATTACCAGTTTTCTTCACAGCTGTAACTAAAACCTCAATTCACCCATGTATCACTTGTCTGAAGCAATGTTTCCATGGGTGTTCTCACTGTGCTATGGCACAATTAAAATAAAAATTCCAAAGGGGTAAAAGAGAAAGAGGAAAAGCTACAAAGATCTGATTTGATTTTCCGACACTCCCCCATTTCCAAGGAGCTAATCCCCTCTCCAACGGTACAATAGAATAGCGAGACACAAAGGAAAGGAGATAAAACTGGCCGCCAGTGCATTGTTCCTGCTAATCTGCGCCATTTACATAAGGGTTAGAAGGCTTGTTTTATCATTTAAACAGACTTAAAAGCCTCTTTGCAAATGAGACTTAGTTCCTACAAAGGAACGAATTCTAGCTATTGGGTGAGTTTTTGCTAGACCAGCACTGGGAGCTGACTTGGCAGTAACTTAAGCTACTTCTTTGGCCACATACAGTATATGCAAAGATTGCTTCCAGCTGCCAAAACTGAAAAGCATCAAGCTGATTAAATTCTTTCCAGGAGGTGAACAGGATAAGGAGCAGGTTAAGAGGCCAATAATATTAGATCTTAGACTGTACCTGGGCTAACTTGTGCTCTGTGCAGGTGTTTTTAAAAGTGGCTTTGAACTTTTAGAGCCCCTTGAATCTTCCTTTTTGAAAGGGAATGGAAGGGAAGCCCCCAAATGCAATTTAGAAACAGAAAGACTTAAAATAGTCTTAAACTGTAAACTGAAGGCAATCTAAACTCTTTGATTAGTTGTTGGTCTGAGTGGTGCTGAGCACAGCAATAAACGGCAAAACAAACTCTCCCGCCAATGTGAGCGAGAGATAACTACAAGGAAAAGTGTTCTTTACACCAAGTACAGGGTTTGCCTCAAAACCTTTGCTTTTGGAATTAACATCACATTTATATATACTATACCCATGAATTGTTTTACCTGGCACACCTTGAACAGATGTTCAGTGTGACCTTGGCCTGAGGTTCAGCAGGGTGAGTAGCACGACCTTGGTTAAATTTGCTCCCAGAAGGTACCAGAGTAGTTACTCCCTCCATTCTTAAATCATCAAGATCCTCTGTAACAATACAAGCAATTACAGAGAGAAAAGTTAATTTTAATAGTATTAGGGAGAATAGTCCATGTGTGCAGGTGTCTGCAAGTAGTTTGTAAAATAAAACATTATACATTTCCGCTTTGCAATAATCTTACCTCATGCATCAATTATTTTTTAATCATTTCTAGATGTAGTTGGAGACAAATTATATGAGATTTACAAGAAGCCAGACCACAACCTTTGCAGCAACTGGCCCCAAATGGTTGGGACTTGGTCAATGACTACCAGCTTCCCTATTTTTGTCTTTGCTTCCAACTCAAAACCAACCAGAAAAAGACAAATATATTCCCAAACTGATTACATAACATCCTTTGCTTCTAATTAGCCTGCCCGCTGCTTCCTCATCCAACAGTCTCCAACCAGAACGTATCTGAAGCTTTCTCTTTTCCCATTCTAAACCTTTCCTCCATGTCTTCACCTCGGGAAGGCAACAGTGTACTGGGATAGCTGTGTCCCAGCTGTTCTCTGCAGTCCCTTCCTATGATTCCCAGATTCTCAATTAAGACTTAAAAGATCTAAGTTTTCCTTGTAATTCAGTCTTGGCACAATAGTACATGATCTCCTGCTTTATTTAGAGAACAAGGAATCTTATCAAAGGGGTTCCATTGACTTACTCCTAGACTTAGTAAACAAGGTACATAAAATTTCAAAAGATAAATTATAACTTTGTCAAAACATAATCAATTTCTGAGTTTATAACTGATATGAGGAAGGCAATCGCTCAATAAGGCTATAGACGATGCAAACACCTTAGACCTCTCACAAAACAACTGAGAGGATTTCTGTTCTTAACCGGATACTGTAAACAGCAAGTGTCAAATTTCCTGGGACTGTGACAACTCTCAGTCTAAGTCATGAACTGACCTTCTGTAGCCTGAGAAAGGATTGTCAGCAGAACCCTTCCATAGACATCCCAACTAACACTCCCCTCATCTCCATCAGCAATCTGGGCAGGGCCTTAGGGATTTAACTCAACTTTCTGGGAGTCATCAAAAACTCAACTCCCTGACGTGGCTGCAGAGGCTTATTCCCTGTGTTAGGGAAAGAGCTGCCACCTCAAAACTCTCCTTAACTAGTTACACGCTCTGCTCTTGGTCTCATGGATACCCATGCAATGCGGACAGTACTATTGCCTGAGAACATCCAGCACTTCTCAGCTAACTAACTTCTCATGTGACTGTGTTAGCTCTCCCTCTCACATCACTCTTCGCCACTGCAGCACCCTGATCCTACCAGAAGAAGGGAACCTCATAATTTTCTTATACCAGTTAGGGAAATCATCTACCTCACTGAGTTTTTTAAGAACTCCCATTGAAAACTTGACATACTATAATTTTTTGATAGATCATACATCAAAACTTGAAACTATACTGGAATCACAATATCACTAGCTTAACGCTTGTCTTTAGAATACAACCCTTTGTATTATAGTACTTACATCAGTTTGTCAATGAGCCAAAGACCAAAGAATAATATATACAGGAATGCTTTTTTTAAAAGCATTGTAATATATATTATATTTTAAGACAAATACGTTCCCAAACTGATTATATAACATTCTTTGCTTCTAATCAGCCTGCCCGCTGCTTCCTCATCCAGCAATCTCCAACCAGAACATATATATACTATATAGTATATATTATAATATATAATATATGAGAATAATATATACAGGGATGCTTTATTTTTTAAGATATGAGTTTGGGATGCTTTGGAAACAAGGTGTTCTCAACTCTTCTGAAACCTTACCAAAAGTGAGTAAGCTGTTTAAGACATGTTTAGATACTCTCCTTCTTCATAAGGTGTAGCCATTATAAAAGTTGGAGCTCATGAAGCAATGAATAATAATGAAGCTAAAGAAAATACTTTAGTAGATCATTTTACTACACAAGCAGCCTTAACCAATGTTGTCATGCTATGTAAAGTCTTAAAGGATAAGAAACTAATATGAATATCAACATTTAGATGGTGTCAAGTAGAGAGTAGCTAAATTTCTCTATGAAAGTACTCATCATAGCATAGATGAATTGGTTACTGAGTGAAATCAACATGGCTAGGGAAACTTTCAAAGACAGTGGAGGTCAATTTAAAGTCATGTGCCCTTTGTCAATAACATAATTCTAGCAAAGCTAGAAGGTGGGATATGGCCAGGAACCAAAGCCTCAAGGGCCCTTCGGATACCAGATGAATTTGATGCAGCTCCCACACTCCATAAGATTTTAATGTTTTAGTTATTATATGTCTATTTTCAGGATGGGTTAAAACATCTCTTTGGCAAAAAGCTACAGTCTTTATAGTTGCTAAAAAGCTGTCTGATTCTTGGTTTTCAATTTTGGGAATACAGACTTTTATATCAAGGACCCAAGGTACACACTTCACAAGAAATATAACAAAGAACCCCTTACTCAGAAACCTGAAACCATGATGCCCTTACCACCTACCAACTTCTGGAAAGGTGGAAACAATAACATTCTTAGATGAATTTAATGAAACTTTCATTAACGCTTGAGCTCCCATAGGCAAAGGTAGGCCCACTGCCTCGGGGATACACTGTTTACTTCTTTATGAACCGGTGACCGGAAGGCCAGTGTGCTTCGGGGTTTTACTATGATACTTTATCCTCTGTACTCTGACACTGTAAAATGTTGTAAGACACCCATGTGCCACACCCAGTCCTACCATCAAAAGGTTAGGGTCACACTTAAAATATCTTTAGCAGCCTCATCATGATACTCAACTATGAGATTTTGTCTGTTAGAAGATACATCTGAGAAAGACTGCTCTTGAACCTCATGAAAGGGATTTTATCCAATACTATTAACAACAAATACAGAAGTAAAACTTTCTGTAGTAAATCCTTGCACTTCACATTTCACAACTAAAGATTCAATCTAGAATCAGGAAAACAAAAAGGCTACTATAATAGGGGACCTCAAACAGGATTCTTCAGAATAATCTGATGGCGTCAGAGAGTGGACAGCTCCTGCCGAAGATGCTGAATAAAAACCCCTACTAATTACTTACCCCTACTGATTACTTCTAATTATTATGCTCATTTTCTGTAGATTCCCGGGTGTTGTCCACCAGTGATGGCCCCTTTTTCCTCTTCTGTTCTGTTCTTATTAAATTGCTAAATCAGAGCATAATCATTCTAACACCAATCTCAGATTATCCAGCTAATGTAAGACCTTGGTTCCAACATCATGTCCTAAGCCACTGTTTTTAACCTGGATACCTGTGCGTTCCTACCAGATACCACTTCCTTTGCAGCCAGGATAACTGGGCTTGCTTCCCTCACACTAACAGCTCATGCACTTTCGGAATACTATTACAAAAATTATCTGTATACAGACACCTTAATTCTATAAATCATCAAACTGGAAATTATAATTCAGATGGGAGCTCCAAATGAGACTATCTTGATTATTCAGGCACTTTACCTAGGGGAGTTATGGAGTCATTGTTTATGCAAACAATCAAAGAAGTGTTTCCAATAATAGAAATCATACAAACACAAGACTCTAAGATGTGTATCATTTTAACTCTGACAGAAGTTATAAATAATATTACCAGTCCCCTAGATGAAATACAGATCACTCAGTTCCTGGGCAAGAGCAGTGATGACCAATCTGGATTTCCTGTTCACTAGTCATGGTAGTATCTGTGCCACTGCTAATACTTCTTGCTGTAATTCAACACACCAGAACAGGTGTGGTAGAAAAGTTATATATCACCTTAAGAAAAAGCTACCTGGTTTTCCTAAGATTAATCCTTATCACCTGTGGTACTGTTTTCTTGGCCTTGGTTGAACTTTTCAGATTTTTGGTTCTGAAGCATCTTAAATGAACTTTTAATTGTGTGTGTTTTTACTATAGTGGTCATGATGTCAGTCTACTGAATTTTATCATCTTAACCTTAATCTTAGTGCTGATACAGGTCTTAAAAGCTTCTGCACAGCACTGCCTCATCAGGTGCTCACTATGATAATACAGCATCAAAAAGCTAAGAAGCTTTCGTGATAAATACAATTGACTATGGAGACAAGTGAACACTCCTCAAGCGGTAAAGATCTGGCTCTCTAATCTTACCTTTTGGCCAATTTCCTGTGAGAAAGGGAAGAACCAAAAGAGGGAACTGAGAGACTGAATATACAAACACCCAACAGATAGATCACCTATAATATTAGAACACTGACATACAACCTCTGCTGGAATTAACCAGGGAGGCCAAACCACAATCTCTGCAACAGTTGGCCAAAAACATTCAGTACCTGGTGAATATAGGCCAGCTTCCCTGCTTTACCCTGATTTCCAAATCAGAGCCAACCATAGAAAGCAGATATGCTCCCAAAGTCTTCCCTGAGCCTCCCTGTGTCAACTTCTAATCAGAACATACCTCCAGCCTCTCCCTCACTGTTTAATTTTTTCATTATAAAGCTTCCCCACTTTCCCACCTGCCTTGTGTCTCAGGCAAATGCAAGTGATGGGGCATGACTGCCTTGCTACAGGAAGCTCTGAATAAATAACCTATGCTTATTCTCATTTAAATGGTCTTTTCATTTATTTCCATAATTGCAACCTTCAAATAAATAAAGGTTTCTGACATGGAAGAGAGATCACAGTTCCTGATGTGGCTTCAGAGAAGAAATGGGTCTAAGAAGAGGGAAGGGTATTTCTGAGTTGACATAACAATTTCCTTACATTTGTAGGTATAATGGCATATTGTACAGTGCTATGTGGGAGATGTGGGTTTCCCATCTATGGAGTATTTAAAGCAGAGGCTGAATACTTATTTATAGTGGACAGCTTAGAAGTTTGCGTAACCATTTTGCTACGTGATCTCTCCAGTGAAGTCCAAACTTAAGCTTCTCTCGTACTTTCCCATTAGTATTCTCTGATGGACTTAGGACATACCTGATTGTGATAAAAAGAGGAAACTGAATGTTTAAAAGCAGATTGTTTGTGTAAATGAAACAACAATCTCTTGGAGGCCATATTACTATGAATTGCACCAAAAAGTTGCTTCCTCAGTTTTAGTTTCTGAGCTGCAAAGCATGCCTCACTGACTTATTAATGAGGTGAGCACTGAGTTATTCCACACTGACATAAAGAAATTATGTGGTTTATTCTGCACTAGGGAGCAGACGTGATGGCTACCCCTTACTTTCGGGGTGAAACCCTCACTGTCTACTTGCCTCTGCACCGTTTTTCTACCAATAAGATAAAGAATAGGGGTATGGAGCTTCATGGTAATTATCTAAACATTTGTAGCTTGCTTGACATCTGTCGAGAAAGTAATGACATGAATTTTATGACTGTGTTTCTGAACATTTCCCAGCCACCTCATCCCCATCTGGGTCTCACTTCTTTTTATCCTGCTCAGAATAGCTGTCACAGTGTGTGTTGGTGGGGGGGGCGGGAATGGGGATCCTAGAGCAAGAAGCCTTCTGGAATTCATTGCTTGTTCACTGAGACTTCAGGTTGCTGTAAGCTGAAACTCAGCAACTGTTATGGCTGTGAATGTGTCAGATGCAACTGTGATGATGGCAGTGAAACTGGCTCCCGAGGTCTTAGGAGAGGTCTCACTCAGATGCATGCCCATTCCTCCCTTCTCTCTTCACCAATAGTCGTTCCCTCAAGGAAGATCAGTGAGCTTCCTTCCCGAGCGCCGCTGAAGGATGATGCAACTGTAAAAACTCTTATGCCTTGTCCAGTCCTGGAAGGGTACTGATAATCTATGCTTAGTTTACAAAGAACAAAAATAAATTACAGATTTAGGTCTTTATAGTTCCACTTTCTTAATAACTTTAAAGGGAGCAGATGTCTAGGGTAAAATAAGCAAGAAAAAGAAACAGAAATGCCTAAACTTAGACAGTTTTGGAAAGTTTGCATAAATTAAAAGAGGAGAGAAAGACAAATTAAAGAATTTGAGTAAGAGTCTACCTGAGGAATATTTAATGCTGGGAATGTCAAGGGAGAAAATGCTGGCATTTTTACATACATCTTTAAATACAGAAACTTAGAATCTTAGAACATTGATGGCCCCTCCCTTCCTCTCTCCTTCCCTCCTTCCCTCCCTCCATCCCTTCCTTCCTTCCTTCTTTCCATTTCTTGGGGCTTTTTTCCTAAGTAAAATATTTTTCATGATGTTCCCCCACAATACCCAGTCCACTGCTATAAGTGGAGTAGATATAGATCCTTTTTGGTGGTAGATACAAATTTAGTATAAGGAGAGACTCTGTCCAACTAGAAAATTCTTTGAAGCAACCAAAAATACTTTTTTTTTTTAACCAAAGACCCTCTCGATTCTTAAAGCAAACATGGTGTAGAAGTATTATATAAAAATTACCTGATGGGGATTTAAAAAAATACAATATTTGCTTTATTTTGATACTTTGAAATCAAACTATCTAGTGAATGATAATGTATAGTTAAGAATGTAGAAAGGTATTATATAATGTGATCAGCCCTATCCCAGAAAAAAACAAAAATAAACATTTTCAATGTTATGGAAAACAAATAAGAAAGCAATAACTGAGGTAAAAAATGTCAGATATTGTCTATTATCTATTGTCTATTGCCAGATATTGTCTATGCTAAAATAGAATAGCATTTGGCACTATTCTATTTTAATTAAGGAGAATAGTTTCAGCTTTCTGACTGAAACCTAAATGATAAAGAATTATTAGTAAGATGAAGAAACTGGGTAACAGGTGAACAGCAGTATACAGGTCAGACCTGGTAGTGAAAGACTTTTCAGAGCAATGGAAGAACATGAAAAAGCACAGAATGTTGGAAGTTCACAGTAGTTTGGGAAATGTTATGCATTTATATGACTATAACACCTGGGGAGTGTGGGAAGAACAGAATTTAACACTGGAGAAGAGTTTAGTGTCAGATGATAAGGGGTATCAATTATCAAACCAGTGTTTTGGAAAGATAACTGTAGGTATGTTAATTGTAATAAATAAAATTTTCTAAATTTATAAAAGGTAACTTTTGATTCTTTTTAAACATACACAATATTACCACTAATATAATCTAGAAAATAATTCAAACAATATATTCAATGAAGTTATAAATATATTATGAATAACTATAAATGCATTTCTCATTAATACACTCTTCTTATTTAAGAACATGCAGTGACTGTGGTCCTGGCCAGTGTGGCTCAGTTGGGCAGTGTCCTATAAAGTGAAAGAATACACAATTGTGTATTCAACTAAGTATCAAGAATCTATTTAATATAGTCAACATGACCAATATATTCTAGAACTATCATCCAATTCATTAGTCACTAGCCACATGTTGTTATGGAATACTTGTGTGTTCCATAATTTAAAAAAAAATGTTTCTTTTCCGATACCTCGAGATTGGAACTACGTTTTTTCATTTACTAGCCCAGTGTCTTCGAAGGGTGTCCAGCACAGAGTACGCATTCATTGATAATTACTGACTGTAAGACTTCTGCATAATTTAATAATCTTGGTTAATTGATTATCTGACCAATCGATCTTCATATGAGATTAACTTTTGAAAAAATGGTTTATGAAGAAATACACTTGTTGCACTGGCCTGCAGCCACTTGGAAAAGTAAAAACTGGAAAGAGGGATGAGGCGGGAGGAGGCGTGTATCAGTGCAGCCTGTATAAGCTCCTGAGGGTCTGGGGAAAGGGTGTAACAGGAAGAAGAGAAAGAAATAGATCGGAAGGTAACTGCAGAGTCTACAGGTTGTACCTAGCAGGTTTCTCTATGTTACCACTTTTACGAAATACAGGAAGAGATAATACCTTCATTTCTGCACATGCTGAGATGGAGCTACCTTCAAGCTAGCCATATGGATGCTCGGTAGACAGTCAGAGGACAAGTCTGGAGCTTGGGAGGGAGCGTGAAAAGCAGTAACAGACCAGATGGCTGAGAAAAGCTGGTATGGTTATCAGCCCAGAAGTTAAAAACCAAGAAGTGACAGTATCTCTAACTTCCTTTACAAGTAAAATGTGAGTACTATATGAATATTATATTTAAAGGAGAGAGTGTCATATTTATTTTTCCACAATGGAATGCCCAAAGCAGTAATTTATTTTTAAAAGTAGCCTATAAAATTGTGATGCATCTTTTGAGTCACAGGGACACTAATTGAGAAAAGTGAACTAATTTATGACTAAAGACATGTCAGCACTTTATCTTTATACCATCCAAATAACCAAGAATTAATCAAGCAAAGAATTGTTTTGATTTAATTTAAGGAAATAACAGCTGCCTTGATGAAATAAACCCAGGACTTTCATTTCATTCAAGTGTAATCCATGAAATAATTCACAGCTGCTTGAACTAGACAATGTGGGATGTGAGTAGATTTTCACATCTGTTTCTAGGAACTTTATAACAAAAAATTAAAAGCTTTCCAAACACAAGTCCCTTCGCAGTGAGTAAGTGATGGTTACACAAGAATTATGTGGCAGGTTTTCCCTGTACTGCCATTGGTTTGTTGATTTACGTCAGTAGAGCTGATTTGGTCAAATATTTTATGCAGATGTTATATATTCTGAGTGAATTATTAAAAATAAAACAAACATTAAGAAAACATATAAGAAATTAGACAAGTTTAAATAAAATATTTATAAAACTCTTTTGCTAGGTGGGACAGCTCTATTTCCTGAAGAGGTGAAGAAAGAATGCAGTGTGAAACACAGTTCACCTCCCTCGGACACACTCCGGTGGGAAGGGGAAGGAAGGGAGTAAGGCCATGCATCGGCTGGGCCGCTCTCTCCACAACTGTGCCTCAGACAGGAGCCCAGCAGTCTTTCCTAGAACATCAGGATGGTACAACTTAACCAAACTCATAATTATTAAGAACAAAGTGGTAGATGGCAGAAATTTTAGGCTGTAATTTTTAAAAAATAACTGTAATTAAAAATATTTAAGTTAGAATTGCACTTGAAAAGAAAAGGTCTTATGGAATTTAAATGCTATGCTAAACTTTTCCTTTTTAATAACATAAGAGAATGTTACAGAGTATTTACTTTCCTTGACCACATAACAGCAACCAACAAACAAAGTGATGGACCAGTAAGTCGCGGAAAGAGTTTATGTAAATGGAAGTTTGCACACACTCTATGTCATCTGTCCTTAATTGAAAGGAGCAAGGAACTTGCAGAGGTAGTCTTTAGCTACCAGTGCCTCTTTAATTTCTTCGACCACCAATAGCCCAACACGTGATGACCACACACATTTGTAAAAATTTATAGGCTAGAATGTGTTCACTTAGACTGCAAATGAATCACAAGACTGGTGCTAATTGAACCCATCATTATATAAACTGGGAAGGCTTTTCTGTTAGTCAGAAAAATTAAGACATCTGGGAGTGGTTTTCTCCTTCCAGACTGGAAAAAAATGTCAGTACTTCCAGCAAATTCAAATCCAAACACTCCCCAAAGTCTGTTGTCTGCATCAGAGTGCATCTTTATTTTTCTTAATTTTCACCCACCACAAACTCAAGACATTATTTTATATACACACAAAAATGGATGCTTTTCATGAAATCTTTGGCACCCTCTGAAGGTTTGACAGATAGGAGTAGTGAATAATTTTCTTTCAACTAAAATAACTGGAATTCCAGGCACATGGAAGGACGTCAGGTAGGATTCAATATGCAGACGGGCCTGATATGACTGAGCCCCGTCACAGCCCTAAGGAAAGCGAGGACCAAGTCAGAAATCTAGAGATGGTTCTCAGAGTAGTATTGGGACCCAGTTTGAAGGTGGTAGGGGCAGGCTGTAGACAGGAGACCAGCAAAGAGCTTAGAAGTAGAGATCTTCAGGAATACAACTGGAAAACAGACAGTGAGGCAAACCAGGCAAAACATTCAGTGTAGTCCTGAGCAACACAAAGATGCTATCTAGGTAGTCTTGGAGAAAAGTTGGATAATCTTTTTAAATGGCTGGAGTTAGGTAAATTATTAATTTTACAGGGTGACAAAAGAAAATGTGTACTTTTTTTTCAAATATGAAATTTGTTGTAAAATCTTGCTTGCAAAAGCTTATCATTTTCACTACTGTTTAAAAGTATATTTTTCACATGGGATGTATCTCTGGCTAACACGCTCATATAATTATTACTTCTCAGCAGAAAGTGTTTCTCATCCTAATAATTTGGCTATGGAATGATTGCTGTTCCTTTTAGGCACCATTATGGTATAGAAAGCAGTATTTCAGCCAGTACAGGTGATTCATTATGCTTACATTTATTTTTCTTCTAAACTAATTATTAACCCTCCTTAATACAATCTTTACATTCCCATAAGTTCCATGTTATAACGTCCTATGCTACAAAGTCCCTATGTGCACTATATTAATTTGTTGAGTGCTGACGGGCTTTGACTATAAACCTAATACTTGTACCCTGTACCAACCATATTTAATGATGCTTTGCTTCTTGACCCCAGCCCATGAATATTAATTGAATGCATTTTGATGAGTGTTTCAGCATTGATTCTATACTTTGTTATCTCAAAATAAGCCCACTGCTGAGAATACAATACATTCCTGCACTAATGGTTACAACCCCAATGCCAGCAGCTAAGCTTTTGTACTCACGCTCTAACCTCACCTGTAGTGAAGCTGACCCCGCCTGGAGTCAGTCCACTTTACAGAGATGGTGCATAGCAACAACTAAATGGCTGTGATCAAGGTTTACTCTCAGCTCGCTTTTTTCTTGGATGGTTTGCATTTTCCAGCACAACTTTCTTTCCTCTTCCTTTTTTCTCTTCTCTGTCTTTACTTTCACTTAAGTGTTAAGCTTTGGCAGTGCCCTTCTTTCACTGACCCTTGATCACATAGACTGTTTTTGTTTCATCTATCCTACATTTAACTTCCTTTCAACTTTTTTATTACCTTCCCTCTCCAAACTTTGTGCTACTGATATTTTTAACCCATTATGCAATATTCTCAATGAAGCAAATATTAACCAACTCAACGAACACTAAAAAGGGAAAAAAAGGATTTAGTTATGCTCACCACATCTGTTTGGATTCTAAATTCAGTATGGTTAATCTAAAAATTACATTAAGTATCACAGCTACCCATTGTCATCTTCCCCCTACCCCCGCAAACTTCCTTTATTTCTGTCTTATGCTCAGCTCCTCAAGATAAATAAAAAAAAGAATCAAATTTTAGGAAAAATAAAAAAAGACGGCCATGGCTGGCCATACACTAAAATTGTTGCTGACGTGTTTTGGCTGTGGCCGCAGACTCACTCCCCCTGTGGTGTGCCACAGGCGAGAAGCAGGCACAGGACATACCTTTCCCATCACTGAGATGTGAGCCACATGCCACAAGATGTTGCCACCCTGTCTGACACATTGTAAATCCACTTTCCATTCTGTGCTGCTTCCTTGGAATTCACATGCTGTTCTCATCTCTTACACTTCCCATCACGAAACAGTGCCACCCGGAAAGAAATTTAACGAGACCTGTTTCGATGTTATTCCATTTTCTTGGAGACTTGCCTCTATGGAACTGTTCTTTAAGAACACGTCAAACAGCACAGCAACACCTAAGAACCTCATCTCACTTCCTCCATCATATAAATTTTTTGAGTTTCCTAAAAATGGGTGTTTGGTGAAAAAGAGAAAATATAAAAATCTAAACATGGACCAGTTGGCTATAGTACTCTGTATACAGCAATCCTAGTTTCTTTTTGTGTCTGAGCAATCCAAGGCCATTAACATTGTCAGGTCTCTGTACTCGGGGTGTCCTCTACCTGGGGTGCCCTTCGCCCACAGAAGACCACACTGCTTCTCTTTCTTCATTCAAGTGTCTGCTCAAATATCACCCTTCAAGAGGGAATTTCCTTGACTATTCTATCTAAGAAGGCAACTGCTATTGGTTTTTAATCCTTTTTATTGTATGTCCATAACATTTGTTATGTCTTGGAATTAAGTTATTTGTATTATTGTACAATTTTATTGTATATATTTATCTGTCCCTCATTTGACTCCTCACTGAGGAATTTTCGGGGTAGCAGAGACTGTCTCACACTCCCTACATAGTCCCTGAAACATATCTTCTCATTAGGTGTATGTTATTGAGAGCGTAAATGAGTCACCCTAACACATGATACACCTGCCATCACTACCTTCATTTCATAGGTAAGGTATATTATAGAGAAGTTCCCGTAGAAAGTCTGAATGACTTCCCCAAGGCATGCAGTAGTAATTGGAAGAGACAGCAATTAAAGCTTGATTGGTCTAAGGATCAGCATTTATATACACATACAAATACCTACAACAAATAATTTCTCAAATTAGTGATTGCATAATTATTCTTATTAACATTATTTGCATTTTATGTTTCAATAAACTTATATCTAGCTAACTCCGTATGTAAGATACTACCCTCCAATAGCAAATTTTTAAAGGACAACTATTATTTGTTGAGTGCCTGTGATGTTTTAATCACTCTTTTAGGTGCCCGCACATACTGCTCCATATTTTGCCTAACACAACAACCCTCCAGGGCACTGGTTCACAGCCATGGGTGGCTTCTTCCCCCTCTACCACAGGGAGACACTAAGCAATGTCTGAAAACATATTTTGTTGTCATAACTGGGAGAGGGGAAGGCAGGAGGCCAACCTCAGCTTACGGGATCTGACATTTGAGTTAAAACACAGTTTGATTAAGTTGCACAGCTCATGTGTGGTGCAGTCTGGATTTGAACTCAGGTGATGTTTTTCCAACTGATATGCTACTCACTACATTACCGATGAACTCGATGGCACACAGAGATGACTTAGTCTGCTAGCATGGCTTTGCTTTTGCCTTAACACCTTTCTTGGGAGCTCATCATTGTACCCTTATCCCCAGTGACAGCTTACTAAAGGGGATTTTTACAGAAAATTCCATGAGACTCTGAAAGAGACAGTTAAACTGAACTACACACAGCAAAGCTTTCCCTAAATCACCTTTAAACATTTTGGGTCTTTTGCATCATTTTGCTCCCCATGGCTGCTTCATATTTGGCATTCCATCTTCTTTTCCCGTCCCCCTCATCATTCATTTCCTGACTGCAGACTCATCTGCAGTCCCTTTGAAGTACAATTGAACCCACTCTCAGTTCGTAGCCCCACTCAACACCATGATTAATCAAACAAAGATTCCGCCTTGGGTTTTATCTTCCTCACAAAGTATTTTCTGTCATGACCGTTTATTACAATGCCGTTTGGTATTATGAAAGCCTCAAGCTCATAACCATACCATCAACCTCCCACTCTGCTGTGTAAGCAGTACAAGAAGCACACACATTCTGGCTCCTTTCCCTCTGAGAACACTGGTTTCTTTGCTCTGCGAGAGCATTGTGCATGAGAGAGAAAAGGAGAATGACAATAAGCTGAACACATCTGTGCCAGGGTGACTCAAAGATGGTTCCATGATTCCTGCTTTCTGATACTTAGTTCCTCCTATAAGACCCGCTGACCATAGGGACTTGGTTTCTAACTGAGAGAAGGAAGCTAGGTTGGTTGGAGGTCACTTTGGGATTCGGTTATGAAACACTATGCCTTTTATCTTGCTGGCACATTCTCTATTGCTTTTTTGGCTCACACTTTGAAGAAACAAGTTAGGTTAGCCCATGTGACAAGAACTCAGGGTGGCTTTCAGCCAACAGCCAACCAGGAACTAAGGCCCTCAGTCCAACAACCCTTTAGGAACTGAATTCTGCCAAGAACCCTGTGAGCTTGGAGGCAAATCCTTCCCAGTTGAACTTCACAAGAAACTCCAGGAGGCCTGACTGATACCTGGATCACAGCCTGTAAAAAAACTCTGGAGCAGAGGACACAGCGGAGCTGTGCCTGGACTCCTGACCCCAAAGAGCTGTGAGATGATTTAAAATGTTAGAAGTATGGTAATTTGTTACACAGCTGTAGAGAACAAATGAAACATTCAAGCGATTTTTCTCTAAATTATATAGAATAAAACTCTTAGTGAAGTCTTAAAGAATTGCTTTAGTGGGTAGTTTTACGTTAAATAACCTGAGATTTATCAAAACATATAAAAGACAAACAGTTAAAATTCCAGACCACCTTATTTTAAGAGACTTGGTCATTCAAATTATTCCTTAAAATGTTTTCCCAATTTAAAAATGGCAAGTAAAATTAATAGTTACCAAAATTAACATTTGGCCAAATTTATGATATAGCTAAGTTGTCTGTAGGGTATTTTATATACAGTACATTGGGGTCCCACCTCTAAACATTTTACATAATACTATTATCCATAGTTCATAATATTTTTATATAATTTTGCTATTTAAATTATTGTAAAGGTTTATAGTAACTAACTTTCCCCCTTGTGTTATAGTGTTGATTACAGCTATGATTTATCTAATGTTGTTTCTTGAATTCAATCTAACATTATAAAATTATTTGGGTGGGAAAATATGATTCACTTTGTGAGTCTCAAATCCAATATGTGGTTGTCATAAACATACTGTGTCAAAAAATGAGGTCAGGCTGTAGCAGCTTTTTATAGAACACACATCGAGACACACACAACACACACATACATGTGCACACACAGGCACACTCCACACATACTCTACTGAAGTACTAGAGCACTAGGTGACCACTCTCCTAGCTCAGCATCTCAGCATGGCTTAGATAAATGAAAGGTCTCAAGGGGAAATGCAGATGGATGAGGAAAGGGATATTTAACTATGAGAAGTCCTGAACTGAATTATAGGGTGAAATGATCAGGCAAGCATGAGAGGTTTGCTGAGCTAGGGCACCGTGTGACTTCTATAGTATTCAGAACTCTGGAAAGATGAACCAGTTTAGTGATTCAAAGTGTCATCTCTAGAGCCAAGTTACCATGATTCAAATTCTGATTCAGAACCTCAGCTTCCCTATAAGTAAAGTGAGGAAAGCAATGGCCAACTAGTGATTGTTACGTTGTTAAGTAGGTCGACTCATAGGTAAAGCAAAGTACTGTCTGGTGCACAGACAGCAGTCAATGAATGGTAGTTACATTGTTACTAGTTTGGAAAGCCATTAAACTGGGTTAGAAGTGGAGGCACTCTGGATAATGCCAGATGCCTGCCCTATTTTCCTCAAGCTATGGGAAGATCATCCCACCATCTTCTCATTCATTTAACAGGTACACTGACCAGCATAGCTGAAATACATGGACACCTGAAGTCAGAAACTAAACTAACAAGCATTTTCCTGTTCACCCTTTAATCAAAACTGGTAGCAGACTCAAAACCTATAAACAGTGGGTACCAAGGAATATATGGCAATCTCTCTAAAGTGAACATTTTGATAAATTAGTTGATATTGACTTAAGTTCATGTCACTACAAAATGTAAGGTATAAAACATGGGAAAAAGAACATAATCATTCAGTTTAATTTTAGAGAATAACAAATTTAAGTAGCAACTTTTCTTTAAATCTGAACTATATAATGCTGTATATTGACTCCTAGGATACAAGTACTTTATGTTGAAAACCTTAATGGACTCTAGAGATTTGAAGGTATTTATTTATAGAATGCATCCACTTCTTGCAGTCCCAGCTAACAATCCCAGAAGGGACCTTCTGAGGTCTCAAGGTACCTTATCTTATACCTAAGAGTTCTTCGATTTTCTTTTTACTAAAAGGAATGCAGCTGACCTGAATGGACAACTAAGAACAGGAACAAATACAGCAGTTTGTCCTGTCTGTCTTGGAGAAAGCTCATCAGTTCCCTTATGTCTACCTAACTTGCTTATTTGTTTCCGTCTCCACACCTTAGAACATGCCCTTCCTGATGGAGCTCTGTGTTAGTCACGTCTTTAAAGGCATATATATCCATATTCACAATAGCCACACAATTTTAATTAGTCTAAATTCTTTCTAATCAATCCTTATTTTTTTATAAAGATTATTTATTTATTTATTTATTTTTAGAGAGGGAAGGGAGGGGGGGAGAGAGAGAGAGAGAGAGAGGGAGAAACATCAGTGTGCGGTTGCTGGGGGACATGGCCTGCAACCCAGGCATGTGCCCTGACTGGGAATCGAACCTGCGATGCCTGGTTCGCAGCCCGCGCTCAATCCACTGAGCTACACCAGCCAGGGCTATCCTTATTTATTTAGCATTAGAGTACATAAATAAAACATATACCACATTAATGTACCCTCATTAGTAACCTTTAACTTAATACTTAACTGGTTTTTTTAAAATAACTTTCACAGATCCTCAACTAAATAAATAGAGGAAGGTGTAATACCTTCTATCTCCTCCTATAGCTCTGGCTCAGCAGCTACTCACCTCCCGGAGTTCAGTGAATGCATGAGTACTTGCTGCGTATGTGAATAATGGGAAGAATATACAAAAGTTTTCCTAGTTATTTTTAGTGACCTATCTCCGAATATGATTGTATCACATACATTTCTGAGGTCTTAATATATATTTACTACATTAACACTCATTTGCATATTACCCAGGATCAAATGAGTGAACTTCTTGTTGGTACCTCATTAGGGAGAATCACTACATAAATACAATGATGACCATTTATATTAAGATGTCAACACCAACTCTTGGTACGAATACTGCCCCAACTCTTTGTTCCTCAAGGCACTGCCCCATGTAATTATCATAGATGGTGATAATTTCATGTATTATCTCTTCCTGCCCACCTCTGTCTCTCATGAATTTACTTTTCCAGAACTCTTAGAAATATATGAACTACATATCAATAATTCTTGCAAAAATTTATTTCAAGAGGTTTATTTCTCTTAGTGAAAATCTCCTGTATACACTAAGTATCAGGTCTGTCTGGAAAAAGTCCAGCCATGGTTAATATGAGAACAGTTTGCACTACATTGATGTAGCCTGGCAGCCAAGGAGACTGGACTGGAATGTGCATGTGTGAACAATGACAACCTCACTGTACCAGTCAGTGAGGGCAGTAGATGCCACTGAGTGAGCATGTGTGCTGTGTGGCCGTCACGTTCAAAATGACTGAGTGAGTAGAGCAACAAAATCTGTACCAAATTTTACATTAAGCTTGAACATTCCTCTGCAGAAACTATTCAGATGATGCAGAAGGCTGCAGCTATGGGCAACTGGTGTTTGGCAGCTTCATCATGACAATGTGACTGCTCATACATCACGTCTTATTCAGAGTTTTTTTGCGAAACATCAAACCACCCAGGTGACTCGGTGCCCCTACAGCCCAGATTTGGCACCCTGCTACTTCTAGCTTTTCCTAAAACTAAAATCACCTTTGAAATGGGGTGAGACTTCAGACTGTTGATGAGATTCAGGAAAATACAATGGGGCAGCTGATGGTGACTAGGAGAACTGTGTGAGGTCCCAACGTGCCTGCTTTGAAGGGGACTGAGGCATCATTGTCCTGTGAACAATGTTTCTTGTATCTTCTTCAGTAAGTGTCCCTATTTTTCATATTACATGACTGGATACCTTCTGGACAGACCTCAGATACTGAATGCAGACATTAGAAATTGGTGCTTGATCTTCAGTTCTACACTTTGGTAGTTTTTCCTGAGTGAATGTGGAGACTACAATATACTGATCTCCATTCTTAGCCCCTTAGCACTGGCCTATTCCTGTTTTCACCTGGAAGAATCTTGCACATGGCACAAGTTCCCAATAAATCAGTTGATAGCATTGATTTCTACCCCACCTTAGTTACATCATCATTCTTTATCTCCATCGGGCCCCACCTCGCTAGTTCTATGCTTGATCCTGTCACTCCCCATCTTGCAGGAAACTATTGATTGAACCATAGCTTTTGCTTTTCTGGCCTGTATCTCCCTTGAGGTCTATGGGCCTCAAATGCTGAGGAAGGATACTAATGGAAGTTAACAACTTTTCCTAGAAAGATCAGCCAGACTATCTAAGAGAGTGTTCTTCATTTTCTTACCTACCAATAATGTTTCCATCTACTGCAATCTGGATGTTGCTATCACCATACCACTGTTCTCCGAAGGGCCAGTGATTTCTCAAATGTTGAACCCAGTGCTATTACCCAGTCTCAGTTGGACATTGTTGATCACAAAATTTACTTAAAACTCTTCACACACTTGCTTCTGTAGCCATGCTAATTTCTGCTTTTCCTCATGGCTGTTACATCCTTCTTTTGTGTCCTTCATTTTCAGATCCTTCAAGGTTACACGCTTCATTTTCTTATTTATTCTCTGTTCTCTTCTAGAAGGTCACTTTAATCCTCATGCATTCCAACTATCAGAGATGACAATAACTCCTAAGCACATCCCCAGTTTGTCAGTGGGCACCTGCATTAACAACACAGAAATGAGATATCTTCACTCCTATTGAACCCTCAACTCCCCTCTCCTTCACTTCCAACCTGTCATCAAGGTCTGCTAGTTTGGCTGCCCAAGTATTTCTTGCCTTGGATTAAAGCACTTGGACTGCTGCAAAAGCCTTCAATTCTCCTCCTTACTTCTTGTTTTGTCCCCTTAGATCTACCTTCCACACAGCTGCCACATGACCTAGGAAATATGTGCATCTGACCATATGTGCATATTTCCTGACATACCTAGACCTTCTGACTATAGAACGCACTTGGCTTCTTTCAGTTTCGCAGGAGGCCTTGCACGATGTGGTGCCCTGCCTTCTTCTCAACTCCTTTGCCTGCTCCGATGATCTAGTTTCGTTGATCAACTCTCTCCAATTTCCTTCCATGCATTCTGCTTAGCCCTGTGTATTTGCTCATATTGCTCCCTGAGCTCTGTAATCCTTTCTCTAGCCTCTCATCCGTCCTCTTCACCAGAGAAATTCTGTCTATAACCTGAGGCTCTTCAACCCTGCCCTCACAGCTCTAGTATGATTTGGCTCATTTTCCCCAGGTTCCTATTATACTCCTCTCTTTACCACATCGTAATAGAATTTTGTACTTGATATGTCTTTCCCTCCCACACAAATGACGAAACACTTGAGAGTGCCATGCTTTATTGCTTTTTCTGTGCTTAGTTTCTACTTCACTGACAAGCCCACAGTAGAATATCAATAGGCTTATTGAATTAATGAGAAAATGAATAAATTAATAAAAAGCTACTACATTGCTTCCTACCACCTGCGTATATTCTTGATCAGAAAGTTCCATTTCCTTCCCCATTACAAACTTCATTGGCCTGGCTGACCACACAGACTTCCAAACTTGCTCCACGATTCATATTCATTAGAGTCTTGTAAGCAACTCAACCATATCCTTTTGAACAGCTCTTAGCCATGAACTTTGCCAAATCATGATCAAGACTAGGCACATCTGCTTCCCTCTGAATGATATTACACATTGGTTCCCTCTGAGGCCAAAAACCTTACATGAGAAGTAGCAGAACAGAGATTCTCCAGATTTGGTATTCAACAGACTTGGAGGTTCATTTACACTGCTCCAGGAAGAATTCCAACTTTGAATACATCTGGGTTTTTGGGCCTCAAGGTAGTATGGACTGAACTGTGTTCCCCACAGATTCATATGTCGATGTCCTAACTCCTAGTTCCTCAAAATGTGGCTATTTTGGAGTAGGGTCATTAAAGAAGCAATTAAGTCAAAACGAGACAATGAGGGTAGGCCTCACCATCAGAGGTACCCTTTCAAGAAGAGGAAATGTGGACATGTGCAGTGGGGAGAAACAGAGAGAAGATAGCCATCCAAAAGTCAGGGTGAGAGACGTCAGAAGAAAACCCTGATCACACCTTGACCTTCGACTTCCAGCCCCCCGAGCTGTTGTTTAAACCACCCAGTCTACACTATCTTAGGGCAGTCCCAGTGAACTAATAGCACAGGCAGCAATGTTAGTCTGGAATATTTCATTGTAATAAAGGATATTTATTGTAGGAAAACATAAATCTTACTACTAATGAAGCAGGGGAAAAATTAATCTTTCTTCTTTGCTTTTTTTTTTTTTTTTTGGATCAAGAAAGCCTTGGGAATAGCCTGGGAATACCTTCAGCTGTTTGGTGATATGCTCTGATTGAAAGTAAGAAACCCAGATGGTAGTTTTCATTTTCTCAAATACTCACAAATGTTAAACATCTGGGGACGTGCAGTGTGTGGGTGAATGTTTCCTGAGAGACGCTAATATGAAGAAATGCTCTGACGGTAGACACACAGAGATCTCAAATTAGTTCCACTAGTTTATTTTCATTTTAAAACATGCAAGACACAAGTAAAATCTGACCAAGAATCTATCTTAATATCAGGCATTAATTAAACAGATTTTTTTAGTTTAATGGACTTTATGCCTGATCCTCAACCATGCCCTCCTTTACCCAATTTTTGTACACCTCCCTTCCTGCCCCTATCCTATGAAAAATCCAAGAACCACTGCCTTTCCATCACGACATTTTTCCAACCAATAGCAAAGATTAGGAGGCAGGATATCAGGTTGCCTGTGCTGACGTAGGCACAAATTTATTGCATGCAATTAACTGCACAAGATCCAAACTAAATACCAACGAATACAATTTAGTGTCCTTCAAAAGTTTGTGATCTGAGGTAATAGATGACATCAAAGCTCTTAAAATACAGACAACTTCTGGTCATTGAAGAGTGAGTGAGTTGATAATAAAATTCTTTATCTGTTACCTCGTCCTACAATTTATGGCCCACTTTTTATCCATGAATATTTCATTAATGATTTTGTTATCTTCTCTCCAACATATATTCATTGGATATATTGTTCCAGAAACTGGAATAGAATAAGACACAATCCCTACACTCAGTGCCTGAAGCTACTTTCTTTAATAAGATTAATACAAGCCAATTTACCAAATACTTCTCCAAATACAAGTTACTTTACCAAACACTAAATAATTATAACAGTTTTTCCTGCATTTTTCTCAATAGATAACAGAATTAATTCCAAATAAACATGGTTTTGTGTTCCTCTATTAGTTATGGTATCGGTTGGAAGTTACTGTATACTACTTTTGTCTTATTGCTGACTTTATGAGGAATTCCATATGTTTAAACACATTAAAATTGTCATTAAAATATTTATTTTATTGTCATAATTACAGTATTACCATAACTGATATATTCTTGTTCTAGAACTTGTTTGTACTCTATTTTTACTCATATCTTCTAATAAAATTATTTGCTATCATTTGCCAACAAGTATACATTCCCTACCTTTCTCCACTGAAATCTTTTATCCCATGAATTTAAAAAGTGTTATTAAATTTGTGTATGTGCTCACTTTAAAAACACCCAATGTTGCATGGTGCTCAGGGGCACGCTGGTTCTGAGGGTCCTTGTACTGCCCTTGCCTCTCTCGGTCGGACTCCTCTTCCATGTGTTTCCGGTCATTTCTCACTGTTGTACATCCTTCCCCTTCACTTCATATGAGACATTACCCCTTTCATCAGTGTCATCATATTTCTCCTTTCTTCTGCATTTTGTGAGAACAGTGCCTTCCACATAAGGACTGGAATGTCCATGTTTTTCTGCCTTTGTTACCAATGCAACTTTTAGTTCTACAGGTCTACTTTTTAATTTTCTAAAATTCTTTTCTGGCCTTCTTTAACTTTCTGCCTAATTATTTATTAGTCAGGAAGATTCTGAGATTCCCCACCTCCCTGCCCCACACACCAATTTTAGAACCTGAGTATCATTATTTTGTTATTTCTTTTATTGAGGTAAAAGTTACATGCAGTGACATGCACAGATCTTTAATTTGAAAACATCGACAATTTAGTCTGTAGCCAACACTGCAATTGAGTACAGAAATTTTCTATTAGTCAGGAAAGTTCCCTTTGCCTCTCTCGTCAGACCTATTACCCCCACCCCATTTGGATTTTCTTTCTCTGTACAAAATTTTGTCTCTTCTTGAAGTTCTTATAAATGGAATCATACAATATGGTTTCTTTTGCATCTATGTCATTTCACTTAACATAGTATTTTGAGATTCGTCCAATAGTGTTGAATGTATCAGTAATTGGGCCATTTCTTTTGACAACTTGCTAAGTGATATTTCATTATCTACCTATACCACAATTTTTTTTCAAAGATTATAAAAATTGATTTTAGAGAGAGAGAAAGAGAGAGAGAAACACTGATTTGTTGTTCCACTTATGTATTCATTGGCTTTTTTCTGTATGTAACGTGACCCGGGATAGAATTCACAACCTTGGCACATCAGGGACGATGCTCTAGCTGACTGAGCTCCCTGGCCCTGGCCTCACAGCCTGTTTTTCCAATGGACATCTGGGCTGTTTCCAGTTTGGGTCTACCATAAATAAGGACCTTATACATATAATCAGGAACACACAATTTGTTTCTCTTGTGCATATGCCTATGAGAGGAAATGTTACAATAAGTGTGCATTAAATGTACAGTAAGTGTATTCCAGGATCATAGAGTAAGTGTATATTTAATTTTATCAGAAACCATTAAGTCTCTTTCCAAACTGTTTGTACCACTCTACTGTTCAGCACTAATGATGAGATTTCTGCTACTAGCCAGGATAAAGTAGCTGCATTCTTCCAGTTCCTTCCTCTTACAACTAAATAACCTTGAACATGCAATAGAAAAGCACAGGAAGACACTAAAAGGTGGAAAGAATAGGGTAGATGGATGAGGAATCTCAGGACTTGACGGATGACATGGCAGTGATTTCCCTCTTTTGGTTCCTGCCTTCTCTGTGTGCTGGACAGGGTGTTATGTGAGCCTTGAATCTGAAACTATCAACATGCAAACATTTAAAAAGCTCCAAGTGAAGCCTGTTTCCTTTATCCAAAAGTGCAGGAGAAGGGTGGCCTAACTAAACAAAAAACCTTTTTGGCAATATGTGCTCTACTCAAACCAAAAAACCAAGGCAAAGACTGCCCCTTTGCCCCACGGTTTCAGTGAACCCAGGGCTGGGGCGGGGGTGGGGGTGGGTGGGTGGCGGTGGGGCGGAGATGAGCTCTTGTTCCCCCGCACCAGAGTGCTGCCAGTGGTCTGCTGGTGAGCTGAGCCTCCACTGCACCTGGCAGCAGTGAGACTCAGCAAGACCATGTGGGACAGGATCTGCTTCACACTGCTCTTATGCACTCCCCTGTGATGTCAGCAGGGCCCAGCAGGAAGCTGAACCTTCACCCCACCCTGCATCAGTGAGTTAGATAGTGGTGGGCAGTGGAACAGTCAGAAGTCCACATTCCCACTTTCTTCCCTGGTCAGCAGCACACAGTTCTGGGCTAAATGTCTCCTATCATACAAGTCAGTCCTCTCCTTCCCCATGTATGGAGCCAGTGGGCCCAGTGGGGAGCTCCTCGTACCCCACTTGGAGTCAATGAGGTGGTGTGAGTTAGCTCCCCACTCTGATCAGAGGGCTATCAGCTGCGCCAAGGGGGAAGCTGCACTGATCTGCCACCAGGCACTAGGAGTGATCCACGTCTGCCTGAGCACTACCACCAGGGCCCAGTGGGAAGCTGAAAACATACATCCGCCTGTGCCACGTGCTGCACCACAGGGAGACTGCCTGCTAGGTGAAAAGATAATGTTGGATACAGTGTCTCATAGTATAATACACAAAATGTATAAGACACCAAAAAATCATCACACCAAGAACCAGGAAAATCAGAACTTGAATGAGAAAAGACAATTCAACAGATGCCAAAATGGATTAGGTATCAGGATGATTTAACAAGGATTTTAAAGCAGCCATCGTAAAAATGATTCAGCAAGTAATTTAAATTCTCTTGAATCAATCAGAGAAATAAAAACTTCAACAAAAATATTAGTTAATTGAGAATAAAGCAAAAGTGGTAAGAACTGAGAAAGTAAAAAATATAATAAATAAGATTTTTAAAATGCTGGATAGATTCACCAGATATAGAAAATAGAAACAGTAAGTTTGAGGAGAGATAAATAGAATTCATCTAACCTGAACAACAGAAAGAAAAATAGACTAGGGGAAAAAACTGAACACAGTCTCAGGGAACTGTGGAACAGTAACAAAAAGTTAGCATGTGCAACACCTCGGAGTCCCAAACGGAAAAGAGAGAGAAAGAGAGAGAGACTAAATAATATTTGAAGAAATAATGGTTAAAAATACTCTAAATTTGGCAAAAAACACTAATCTACAGATTAAAGAATATGAGTCAATCCCAAATAGCATAAACTCAAAGAAACCCATACCAAGATACAACATAATTCAACTTCTGAAAACTAAAGACCCATAAAAACATCTTACAAGCGGCTAGAGAGAAATGCCACACTTAAGGAATGCCAGCTTACATGATGGAGGATTCTGGGTCGGAATCCACTGACACCAGAAGAAAGTGACACAGCATTTTTCAAGTCATGAAAGTAACTTTCCACTGTAATCTGTATCAGTCAAAACTATACTTTGGGAATGGAGAAGTAATGGCATCCCTCTGGTGAAGGAAAATTGAAAGAATGTGTTGCTAGTAAATCTACCCTTAAAGAACAGCTCAGGGAAACTCTGCAAACAGACAGAAAATAATAACAGAGAAGAACTGGAACTTCAGAAATGAAAGAACACAGGTACAGGTGAAAAACTAGGCTATCTTTATCACAAGTTCTTTAATTCTCATTTGATGTTTGAACCCAAAGCTGTAACACTATCTAATTATATAGATCACTACTCCCATATCCTCATTGGCCATCAGTGTACCTTCTGTTGTGAAATGTCTAAGTGTTCCCAGTTTTAGTGTGTCATGGTTTTATTATTATGTTATTAAAGTTCTTTAGATACTCTTTTGACGGAGTGTTTGTGTATCTATTTTTCCTTTTTCCTTTTTCAAGGTGGCTTCTAATAAAGTGAAATTTCAAATTTTAACAATGCTTCATTTGTCACTTTTTTAATGCTTGGTGTGTTCCATGTCCTCTCTAAGAAATATTTGTTTTTCCCCAAGGCCATAAATATAGTGTCCTATGTTTTCATCCAGAAGTTTTATAGTTTTAGCTTTTTTACATTTAGGGCTACAAGGCATGTTGAATTCATTTTTGTGTATTGTGGAAGGAAGAGTCCAACTTCATTTTTATTAAGCATAATTCACTTTAAAACTTCCCTTTCAGAGTCACAAATGTCCATTTCTATACTCTATTTTTTCTATTGACCCATTAACCTATTTTTCTGTTCTTATTCTAGTACCACACTGCATTAATTACTATAGCTTATAAATACTGAATTCAGGTAGTATGAGTCCTCTACTTTGTTCTTTTCTTACAAAATTGGGTTTTGGTTTGTTTCTTTGTTTTGTGTGTGTGTGTGGGTGCTATCTAGAACATTTGTGTTTCCAAGCCAATTTTAGAAACGGTTTCTCAAATTTCTATTAACAAGCCTATTGGGACTGCATTGAAACTATATCAACATTTTTAAGATTGGTTTGTCCAATCCAGGAACATGATGTATCTTTCCATTTGGGTTCTGTTCAATATCTTTCAGAAATGTATGTTTGGCATTTACTGTAGACTCCTACAATTTTGTTAACATTATTTCTAAATATTAATGCTGTTTTAAGTACATTGTGGGTTTATTTTTTTTCTGGGTTTTGTTGCTAGTACATAGAAATAAGATTGTTCTTTGTATATGGTCCTAATCTTGTTTAACTTCCATTTAGTTTTCTTTCTCCAGTTTCATTTAAATTTCAGCATTTTGTCTCTTACTATGCTCTTTTATGTCTTGTTTCATAAATGCCATATTTTCCTCAATGTTGAGAGTACAAAGTAAATGTCTGAATTTTACCTGTTATAGAATGATCTTAGTTCATCCACAGAAAATCTTCCTCTCTTGCATAGTTCTCCAATTTATTTTATCATCTAGAACATTGTCACTTTTCTCTAATATAATGTTTTGGAGATTTTCTGTTCCAATCTGATAGGTTCTCTTTGGATTCCTTCCTCCTCCACTCACTTACTATTAGAATTCTTATTTCACATCTGAAAAGGAAGGTTCACAGAAGAAAATTTCCATAATATATTCAATGAACCAACAGTCTTAGAACTGGGAGAGTTGGAACCTCAGGTAATCAGAGGAGAGGAATCTCTTCATCCGGTTTCCAGTTGCTTCTTTTTGTTTGTTATGCCCTACGGCCACAATCCAGATCTCTTTGTCCATGTCTGCGAGGTTGGCTATGCCCTGGGCTCTTCCTATGGGTGCTTTGCTGTTTGAGTCATTAACCTTGTCACACAGGGACAGTGCCTATAAACTTTGGGCCCCCCAGAATCACTGGTAGCCATTGCTTTCATCTCCAGTAGCAAAACTAATCCCAAATGGTATGTTGCTAGAATATCACATGTCTCATGTTCCCTCTAGACATTTTGGAAATATTAATCGAACCAGTGTATTACTGTCCAGGGAGAGGAGCTGAAACTGATCTGTGGAGTCTTTATTTTGATCTGTGTTGTATTATTTCCAGCAGAAATGCTTCAAGGATTATGGAAATCAGAGGCTTTCCCCCTTGGTTGTCAGTGCACTGTTTATTTTGACTGGGATGGGAGAAAATGAGAAAAGAGGAAGTTGCTTCAATATGTTCAAGCAATCTCCTTAGTTTAATATCACTATTTAATTTTTAAAAAACAAGGATTAACATTATTTTGAATTTGTAAATTACCTTATCAGAGCTGTGTCAAAATATTACCATTCTTGAATGGAGTAAAGAAAAAAGGGAAGGTCATAATTCAAATGTGCTTAAATCTAATTATGGGAAGAAAAAAACTTTCTTGTTTTAAAATAAAGTATTCACCCCCTTCATTTTTTAAAATTAGTATAAACAAGGTTAGAACTAAGACATGTGTGCTACTGGCCGTCAGACTAGGACAAAAAACAGGAATAAAGTTACTCTTTCCTTGTAGTTACATTACTTTAAGGCTTAAAGTGGGCTTAAAGGTATTATCTGAAACATGAGAAAAATTGCTCTTATAGTATCAATTTTCTAGCAAAGAGAGTCCCTTTGGGGTTCCTTCTGGGATGCCAAAATAAGGAGGGAAAGAATCCATTTAGATCTCCGTTATCGGTGTGAACACATATGCACATCCACACAATGACTTGGCACATGTATGATCTGAACTGCATGATGAATTTATTTAAGCTCCTTTGTATCCAGGATTTTCTTAGAAAAATAAAGATGAGTTTTCAATGTAAAGTTCATGTCCTTATGATTCAATGACTCTTTCAAAGCACATGGATGAGGTCCTTTGTTTAAGGGGTAAAGATATTCCCTATAAAATCATTTAAAAAATAAACATCTTGTTATTTCACACATATGAAAAATGTCAGCCATTACAATACAATCAGAAAGCCAATCTGTAAGCCATATGAGTGTGAGCATGTGACCCAGTCTCACCTTTGAGACACAAGTCACCTGCTGCTCGACTGACACAATGCTTCTCTTATGGCACATTCAGCCTTGTTGGGGGTGGTGTTCTGTCCTCAGGAGCACACTCGTGAGAGTAGGTTCACCTGAAATCCTGCCAGGGACATCCTCTGACATCTCTGATGTCCTGAGGTCAGGGTTCTACCTGTGAGAGTTTCCCTCTGAGTTTCATTTGGTTTTTTTTTGAACATTTTGAAAAACAAAATTCTCTTTGAAATGATTCAGACATCATCCATCCTTAGCTTTTTGGACAATAGCTGAGATTTTCAGAGTTTTACTTTACAGACATATGGTATGCTTTTGAGGATGATGGTAGTCTAGTTCCTAATTCCCAATAAAATCATGAACTTTCCACCACCGTCTGAAATGTAGCTTAGAAAGTACATATATTTCCAAGAAACAATATGACTGAAAAACATTATTATTTTAATTAAAGTGAAGTAAGTTAAATGTCAACCTTTGGCTCTAAAATAAAAAAAAATGCTTCAATGATTGATAGCATCTATAGATTTACTGAGGATCCATAACTATACATATTCTGGGAGATTCTTTGAATCGATTTTTAAAACAGTTTACCCACCCATGTTCAGAAACAAATGTCCTTCTGCCTACATTGACAACCTTTCCTCCTAGGTTATCTTTTCAAGGATGTTTGCGGAGTAAAAAGGCTTGGGACACAGACAGAGTATCACTAAGGCACAGAATGCAGGATTGTTTAGAGATATCTCCCTCCGGGACAAAAGTGGGGCAGGCGTCCTTGCAGCCCACCAGCAAAGACAAGAGGTTGGGTTACTCTCTGCACACAACCCAAACAGGTGTCACCTGGCCTCCTCATGTCGGAACTGGGCTGTGAGGAACCAGCATAAGAAAATGCTGATACTTTTTGTCAGTTGATATTGCTTTGAGTAATAAACTGGTTTGTCTCTAAACATGGGTAGCTCATGTCTTCTGCCAGCATCCATGAAACTGTGGCAGGCTACTTTACTGGCTTAAAATAAAAGGTATAAATTTTGGGCCCTTCATAATGTTTGACACTCATGCCTGCATTTTAAAAATATATTAATGGCAAAATGTAAACATGTTCAGAGTAAAGCCATGATATTTAAACAAAAGATTTTTTTAAAACCTAGAAAATTAAGTATCTAAGAAATATGATTATCTAATGAAGGTAGTAACTGTGCTCATGTTGCAACACTGAGGTTCTTCATGTCACCTGCATCCCCAAATCCCTGAATTTACTTGGAGATGGGGTCTGGGCATTTGCTACTTTGCCTAGGTGTCAATTCAAGGTAACCAAAGGCAATATGTACTCGTGGAGAAGGAACTCTTATGGCATTCAAGGTGTGTAAGTATAATAAAAAGAAATATGCAAACTAGATAATCTATGCCAAGGGAAGTAGAATTAAAAAAACAAACAAACCAGCATTTGTAAGAAATATAATGGAGGTCCACAGAGAGATAAAGGAACATATTGGAAACATGTAGCCAAAACAAGTAGTTGTAAGAAAAAAGTCCATTTGAAGATATTGGATACAATAACAAAGCATGTGGTGTTGGAACAAATAAGTAAATCTGTGAAATATAAGCACAAATATAAACAAAAAATCAATTAATTATTCTGAAAATAATGTTAAGGGTCTAAATCAGAAATCAGTTTTAGAAAGGGATAGAAAGATGAAAAGAATAAGAACATATTAAGACAGATGGAGAATATAAACAGAAGTATCCATTTCTGTAAAATGGAAGTCTTAGTTGAAGAGAAAAACAATAAAGAAAGGAATCAATATTTGAAGAAATGATGCCTGAAATTTCCCTTGAAAATGGAAGTCCTCAGATTCAAAAGATTTATAAAAGGAATGAATCCATTATAAAAACATTACAGGGGAATGTGAAAACCATAAGGACAAAGAAATTCTGAAAGCTTTGAGAGGCAAAAGTAAATTGTCTACAAGAAACAATCAAAACAGCATCAGACTTCTCAATATCGACAGTATGTACATATTTTTGAAGAAAAACATTTCAAACTAGAATTTATATTCATCATCAATTTAACATAAGGGAAAAAGGTATTTAATCGATGTTTTCAGATATGCCAAGCCCTTACAATTGGTCAACCAAAGATCTTTGAAAAAACCATGAGAAAAAATAATACCCTATAAAGAGAGAAATGATATAAAGAAATTCTAAAAGTGTTTGGAGGTGAGTGTAAGTTAGTTACTTAGAAGTTTATTTTTGTAAGCAAACAAAAAAGTATAATTGAAAAAATCAAGAACTAAAAAAACATACATGCATCCAGCCAATGAGTCAAGTTGGAAACTCAGAGGGAGGTGAAAGGAAGCAACAATACTTGTCTTAGCTTAAAAATTGGCATAGAAAGATAAAAATATACATTAATTTTAATGAAGCAGGGGAAACATTAGGAGGTAAAAATAGAATGTATAAATTTTAAATGATGAGGAGTTAAATTGATCTGTCCTACTGAAGATATGAAAGAAAAAAATAATGATAAACAGAATATTTAAAAGAAATAGTAGAAATATTTTTTGGTGGAAGATTCATTTGATAGAGGTGCCAGGGCCAGTTCACTGGTGAAAGACCAAGATTCTCAGATTGAATTTTTAAGAGAGTCAGAATAACAATGGCTAAAACCCATAAGTATGAAAAAGTACAGCAAGGTAGAACATAAAGATATAAAAATAATAAACCATGAAGACATAAACAATAAACTCTCGAACATGCATTTCAAATTTTTCAAATAAAAGAGAATTTAATGTAGAAAACATCTTAACAGGAAAAGGGGAATCATATCTAGACAAAAACACATAATCATCATTCCTCTATATGGATCTACCTTTGTCTTTAAAGCTGTAAAGCAACATCTGGCAGAGCTTTCAGAAGAGACAGATACATGCAGGTATCTATGGGTTAAGAGGACAAAAAAAGAGAAACAGAACATTTGAAAGCATATATACTATACTCAACATACAGATATAGAGAACTTTACGCTCCAAAGCATAAAACAGGCACGTCTGAACATTATAAAAAAAGCTCTCATGGTCACAAGACATTCAATAAACACCTATGAATGAACATTAAAACTATTCCCTAAAAAAAAAAAAAGAGAGAGAAGGATTTAATAAAACAAAGAAAACCTCTTATGTCTATAATCAAAATGGACCACGGTTATAGAACCCTCACTTAGAATGAACATTTTGGAGAAATTAAATGATCATTAAAATTAAATTGAAATGAAGGTATTACATGTCAAAATCAGCACGTAAGAAATATTTGAGAGTTGATCATGCTCACCAGTAAACAAGAAAGAACTGAAACTCATAGTACTACAAGATAATCCGAGGACACCAGAGGAAACAAAATAATAAGGTTGGGTTGGAAATCAGCACAATCCGAAACAAGTAAACAATAATAAAAAAGAGACAATTAATACAACTAAAAGATGCTCCTTTAAAAGACCAGTAAGACAGATAAATCTTTGGCAAAATGGAACAAGGAAAAAATGAGAGAAAAATTGTGAATGAACGAAACACAAAATGTAATGTGATACCAGAAGTTTTATAAGCGTTTAAAGCACTGTGCAAGTCATTTGTAACCTGATAAAGGTTAAATGCCCAAAACATACAGCAAACATTACATTTCGGAGTTTAGATGTACTCCCTTTAGGAATAAGGACAAGACAGTGATGTCCACTACTGTTTAACATATGAAAGAAAAAGAACCATTGATATGAGAGTCAAAAAAAAAGATAAAAATGCAATGATGCATTTATTAACTACAGAGAGAAAGGCTAACAGAGTTAAATACACAATTATAATAAAGATATTTCAGCAGGTTTATAGGACAAAGGATTAACCTATAAAGGTAAAAGCATCCTTCTCTACCAGCAATAACCAATTAGACTTTGGAAAATAAGATAAAATCACAATGAAAATTGAAACAATACTTTATCTAGGAATTAACCTAATGAAGAAATCTCAGATATTTATGGAGAAACACATAAAAGCAAATTACAAGTTGTAAAAGCACTGAATAGGGGAATATACTACATTGATTTATAGATTATAGGCAATCCCAAATTAACCCCCCCAAAGGTTTTGTGAAACTGAAAAATTAACTATAATATTAAAAAAGTTTAAATATATTACTATGAATGGCTATGTGGAGAGTGTAAAGAAAAAATATGGATAGAGGATGAAAGGAGAAAATGACTTCATAAAATTTTCAGAGAGGGACACTGCAGGGACCCAGTGACAATGGGTTATGAACTGAGGCAGACCATCTCTCCTTCAGGAGAGATGTACACACTTATAATGTTTTTTAAAAGGTAAATCAGGAAGGGATTATTTATTTCTTACAAAGATTATTTTCATTTGATTTTTTTGAAACAGTAATCTCACCCTGTGTATATTTATATGTATTTCAGTTTAAGAACAATCTTATGAAAGAAAGCTCAGATCAGGAACTAGCAGAGCTCCTGTGGCCAGCCTTTTAGTAACAGCCTGAACACAGCATTCATTTAAATTCTTAAGTTCCCCAAATCACACTTTATTCTTTTGAGAAATGCAAATAATAACATATACTTTCTAAGTGTGTGAGAATTACATGAACATGTAATGGCAGTTCATGTTGTGACTGGCATGGGTTCCTGGGAAACAAACAGTGCCCCTCACATGGATAGGAATTATCCATCCACACATGCGATAGATATTATTTATAATATCTAAAGAGATACATATTTTAGTCAACTCTGGCTTATCCATGGGCATACATTATGATGTATAGGGGAAAACTGGTTAAATTAGCCTATAGTTTAGCTCTTTCCCCACCAAACTTTAGAGGGCCTACTATCACACTGCCCTTGTTTTTTAATGGAAACTCAGGTAATGTTTTCTTGCTCACCCTCAAAATCCATGGTCAATGTGATTGCCAGATCGCCTAGTGGTTGGTGTTTGACCCCTTCGGCACACAGACTTGTGAATGAACTCAGTTCAAATTCGACCTGCTGTCTAGATTGAAAACACAGTATCTCCGGAACACAAGCATCTTCAGTCACATGTTGCCTGTGCTGCCCCACACAACGTGGCTGACGAGTAGTGACAGATACCATACAGCCTGGAAAGTCTAAAATACTCATTATCTGGTCTTTTATAGGAAAGGTTGCTGACTTCCAGCCCCGTGTCTTTAGAGAGCACTGACTTTTACAAGTTCTTAGTGCAGAGCTGAAACGGTCACTGGCAACGTCCTGTCATTAGTCCTAAATTTACCCTTGTAAAATGTAAAGCACCATGTGAAATGAGACTGTCCCTTTTTCCACATTCCAGTCCTTCAAATTTATGAAGACCTATGACTGCCCATGAAACTTCTGTTGAATGGATTAAGTATAGCTTATTTGGTATGTTTCCATTCAACAGCATTTCTAGACCCCTTTAGGAGATCATATTCTCATCACTTTCCAATAAATTTCTAGGGAACTTTGTTTTCCCCAATATTCACAGCATATTTTGTGTACCACTATATCTCTACAACTTTTAATAGTATCAGTAAATATTTAACAATTAAATGAATATAAGAAAATATGGCAGAAATTGTCATTATTTTAGTGTATTTCCATTTACTCTTTCATTTTGCATTAGAATTTTTCTATATCAAACTTATGCAATATGCCTTTTATTCTGATTTTTGCTGCAATATTATATCATGGTTTTTATATTATTACTTCCCCACATGAAATTCAGTGTCTTTCTATGTAAAATAAAAATAATGCCTAATTCTGATGTATATACCGGTTCAAGCTAGAAGCTGGCTAGATCTACAAAAAACCACATCAGTTTTTTGATGAGGAAGTCAACATATATTAAAAGGCCCTAGTATAATTCCTAGCACATATAGGTATAGCTATACCTATAAAAATAATGTGTGTATATACGATTTAACTTTTCCTATTGGGGACTAATGTCCCTTTCAAAACATGGCATTTAAAACTGAATGCAAATACTTAAAATACGACTCACCCAAAGTACGTCTTTTGATCTGTACCTTGAATACTGTTGATGGAGCCTGAGGTTGCATGTTTTCTCTTTCTCTCCCTCATGACCTTTCTCGTGCTTCTCTCTCCCTCTACACGCAGCCCTGCTGTTTGGACAGGTCTCCTTCGCCCATGCCATCATGCTGTTCATTTAGTTCCTTTTTGGCCACAGGAGCAGCAGTTAAGCAGAGCATCTCAATTTTGTATTTCTGCAGCTGTTACTAAAACCAAATTGGATTTTTTACTTACATCACTGAAATTTCATTTTCTTAGTTTTATTCTAAGTCTTGTTGAATCCATATCTTTCATACAATGCTTATCTAGTTTTCCTGCCTTTGGGTCACTCACAAACATGATAAGCATGTCATCTGTCGTTCAAGTTTTAGCAAAATGTTCAAAAAGGACTGCAGGCAACTCCTCAGAACTCCACTTGAAGTCTAGAATGAAATCAATTAACCAACAAAGATTCTAGAAAATAATGACATAATATAATGGAAAAGCCAGTTAAATGTTTATGCTCAAAGGTATTTGCATTGAATTTCTCATTCCATTTACTTCTATTACTTATAGGTCGTCTGCTTCATAATCTGTCCTAAAATTTTACTGTTGTCCAATACCTACATACTGTGCTATATTAGACACCTTGCATGCATAACATTTCATGCTCAAAAAAGTCCTATGTTAGATTATTATAGTGTGACTCCAAAAAATTAAGTGACTGGTCTTAGGTCCTAAGACTGGAGAGAGTAAGAGCTGATTTAGACAAAGATGTGATTAATCAAAGTCTGTGTCTAGTCACTAGACTGCACTTCAAATTTCCCTGGCATTCATTTCCTCTGGACACTCATTTAAAGCAGTTAGAACACAGGTTGGTAAAGTGGTTTTTAAAGGTTATACAGTCAATAATTTCAGCTTCACAGGCCATAGAGTCTCTCTTGCAACTACTCAACTCTGCCATTGTAGCAGGAAAGTAGCCACACACAAAAATGTAAACAAATGTCTATGGTTGTGTTATAACAAAACTTTATTTAAAACAGGCAAAAAAATCAAATTTAATTCTTGGGCCACACTATGCTGACTCCTAGTCTGAATGGCATGTGCCTTTCTCTTTACTCATCCCCCAAAGGAAAATCAGTTTGGAGAAACTCTTTGGCTGTGAAATAGGTTCATAAAGTATAAAAGAAAATATTAAGTATGCTATGTTTCCCAAAGGAGAGAAATTAATCTTTACTTTGTTTACAGATCCAACACTGGCGCCCTCACTTTGTCTCTGTCTTAAGGTCACATTTCAGGGAAAGAACTTGAGGTATCTGGAGGCTTAGCAGGATTCACCCAGCAGAACAGAAAACTTGGTGTCTTTCTTTATCTGCTCTTAGTGAGTTAAAAGGTATTACATTTTATCTGCCCTGATTAAGTGGATTAATAGATTCTATCATCCACTTCTAACTAAGTACACCTCACAAAATAGAAAGATGGCTGAGAAGTTTTCTCAACAGAAGCTACAGACTAAAGATAACACTAATAACACAAATAATGAAAACATAAGGAAATAAAGCAATGAAATAACTGACCCTTCTCCTTCATATGGTATAAGAGCTTTGTCAGCCACATTTAGCAGTAAAAAAAATAATCACCTAATCATATCTGACAATAAGAGCAGATGTTTTACATAAGTGCATATTTTTCATCAGAATATTACTGAAAATAAAGGACATGTAGACAATTTGTAAATAATTATATACACATGCATTCATGCTCTTTTTCCCCCTGATCAAGAACAGCTGGACATCACTGTCCTACTAGAAGTTCAGGGTCTTTCAGGGCAGAGACCATAGTTACATACCCAGGGCATTGTGCTTAGAACAAGAGTACACACTTCAAAATATACATGGAATGCTAAAATTAAAGCACTAATACAACCTTAGTCTGATCATTCCTCTACACTAACCCTTAAGTTTTTAAAGGCTCCTGGCAAGGAGGCAAGCAATACAGGGTTACTTGCATAGTAAGAAATCATTACCGGGAATATCAATTCAGCTCTGTGAAATCGAGGGGTCCACAGACCTCAGGGTGGATAGGGGCATCTTGTATTTGTTGTTCAAATAGAAACTTGAACTACCTTGTATTTCAGCCTTATAAATCATCATTGAAACTTAAAAAAATAAAAGGATACAAGTACTTTAGGGTAACAGATTGCTAACAACCTGGATTCTATGATAACAAATACTAATGTCCTATAGTGGAAAGAAAGAAATTCTAAGGCTTTTTGGCTCAGATAGACCTCTGTAGTATTTCAAAAATATTTTTATATCTTTCAGTGTTTAAAGCACTTAATTTTTGGACTTATGCCTAAACTGGTCAAATATGTAACATAATCTGAATTTATAGCCCATTTCCATGATATTCCATCTGTTTAAGATTTATTCTTTAACTACAGATTAGCTCAACTTGATAATATTTTGCATTCTTCTCAGCAAATAATAAAAGGCATAATAAAGGACATGTTAAATGTCTTCCTCTGTAAAATCTTTCCTCTCCTTTATATATATATACTTAGAATCAAAATCTCATCCATCTTCAGTTCTTAGTACTGTATTTTGTTTCGTTTTTGGATAGCCAGCCTCCAAGGTGCTCCCCAGTGAGCCTACCTCCTGGTATTTACCCTCTGTACCCTACTATACTTTTCAGGGCTGAACCGGTCGAGTAACAGAACAGGCTAGAGGTGATGGTGTACTAACTCTGAGGGTAGCTCATGAAAGACACTGTGGCTTCCAACTCTGCCTGTCAGCCTCTCTCTTTTTCTTTCTTTCCCTCCCTCCCTGGGTTGCTTACCCTGTGGCTAATTAGCACCATGTGGTGAGGACCCTCGGGCAGCTTTGGGGAGCAGTCTGTGTGATGAGGAACTGAGGCCACCTGACAACAGCCGTGTGAGTGAGCCTCTGTGGAAGCAGATAGCCCAGCAGGCCTGGCTGACACCCTGAATACAACCTCCTCAGAGACCCTGAGCCAAAAGCACCCAGCTAACCTGATACCAAGTTCCTGGCCCATCAAAACTGTGGGGTAATAAATGTTTGCTTTTCTGAACAACTAGGTTTTAGAATAATCTGTTATGTCACGATAACAATTAACATGTTGTTGCAACTTATGGCAAAACGAAATAAAACAACTGCATAAGGGTCTCCTCAATATTTTACCTAATATACAGCTTTTATCCAATATGAGGATCCAGTTTTTTGTTTAACCATAATGGAAAATATATTTTATTCCATTCTTAAACTAAATCCACAAATTATGCCATAAAACTCCTCCCTAACTTTTCAGACTTTATTCTTTACTGTTGCATCACTTCCAAGAAACTACACCAAACATTGTTCTTTCCTTTCTCTCTCTGTTCTGCAGACCTACTCACCACGCTACTCTTTTGTCCACATTTTGCTCAATAAATTGAACTGTAAGCACCCTAAGGGCAATCTAAGTTCCCATTTTAGGCTTTCAGGTTTCGTTCTGCAGCCCTAGGCTGAGCATCAAGCTCAAAGACAGAATTTTGTAATTTAAAAGGATCTTAGTTCAGACATCTTAATGTTTGAGGTCTAGAGAGAGTAAGCAACATCCCAAGCCTGCATAATGACAGGTCTTCACTAGATTCCAGGAATTCTATTTCATCCAGTCCCACTTCCACATCACCATGTTGAAACAAAAAATGATGCCGGTATGTTAATAAACTTCAGAGGCAGAGGAAAAGGGTCCTATCTAATTCTCCGTTCTTCATGGAATCCTGTAAGTCCCACCACAACTCAGTTCATGCTTATTATTTTTATCATGCCAAGTGCTCCATTTTTAAGCAATAAGAACCAGGTTTAAAAAAAAAAAAAAAAGAAAGGAAACCAAGACCAAAGGAAGTTACAGTTATGATTTATTTTAAGACCTAAGTTTTAAACATTCTCTTTGTAGATTTCTGCACTACTTTCTCAGAGAGAACACTCCACCTGAGGAGTTTTTCACCTTGATCCTGGCGATGTCTATGAGTGATGATTCCCAGCTGTTCCCTTTGTGTTGCGTTTGCTCTGTGCAAGCGGTGCCTAAGAGGTTGGATGTTGAAGATATGGACATGTACATTTACATGCATATAAGTAGAATTCCCACAGAAAAAGGCGTACACCTCAGTCGGTGGGATGAAATAGCTCTCCTACAGGGAAACAGATATCCACATGAATATTCTCTTTTGCTCACCTCTCTCCCTATTTGTCTTCATTCTTTGATCAGGTTCCATCTGACTTCTTTCTCTCCCAGAGGGTTAGGTCAGAATTTGGGGCTTTTGGAAACAACCTCAAGTGCGTCTAGGGGGCAAAATGGAGCAGAACTGACTAGGTGAAGGTATCATTTAAGAAGTGTTGGCAGATTTCTTAATTGTACCTATGCAATACATTACAAACAGTAAGGCATATAATAAATATTTGTTGAATAACAAAAAGAATTAATGCACCAAGTGATTGCCTATGAATCCACAGTTAGAAGATAATTGTCCTCAATAATTTACATCAGTAATTTGTAAACATTTTCCCTCCATGATAAAAATGTTACCTTCACATGACATTGCATTCACAGAGGTGACATATTCCTATGGGTATAGCCAGAATTTTTTGAAAAGTTTTATATTTATTTTTTTCACACAATTATAACATACTTTAAGATTCATAACCATCAGTAAAAGCCGGTCACAATGAATGTGTAACTGGTTCAATAAATACTAGTACCTTATACAGTATCCTCCGAATATGCATTTCATCACTACCTCTCAAGAATGTAAACTGGAATAGAAGTGAGATGATGATGTTGTTTCAGGGAAAATTCTGAATTTGTTCTAATTTAAAAAGGCATCATATATAATCATAAGTTCTCTAAGTATCATCACTTATAAATTGTAAAGAAACAAAATTCTTTACAGCTGTTGATGGCATAAGAGTGTAGATTTACACTTTTGTTGAGAGCCATTTATATATGTCACCTACTAACTTTTAAAGAAATAGAATGGGATTAATACATTGAAAAATATCACTGTGGGGACTTGGAAAGAGGTAATAATATAAATATAGCTGGGTCATTATTTATCTGAAGAATCCATTGAAGTTAGCACCATGTAGTGAGTAGAGAATAAATTTCTGATTCAGAGAAAACTGGGTTAAAATATTAAATATTTATCATTTACTAGTTAGGTGGACTTGAATAAGTTACTTAAATTCTCTAAGCATCAATATAAATATGATGATTTAAAAGTTGTTGAACATAGTAAATAATTTAAGTAAAGCCCTTTATAATTTCTCATGCATGGAAGAGATCATATATACAATATTATATATATATTGTACATATATATATATACTATTTCTTTTCTGCAAATTATTCCTTTTCTCACATATGTCTTTGCTGTTTTCTCTTTCTGCTACACACCCCTTCCAATTCTTTTGTATGCTTTTCCAAGTTTCTTAGGAGTTGGAAGACTGAGAACCACTTTACTGAGATTGTCTTGTGGTAGGATCCTGGATGCAAGTGGTTCTGCCAAGGAGATGCACACTAAGTAATCTGAAGACAGGGATGGGGCGGGGGGTATGGAAGGTGATAGCAGACATTTTTCCTCTGGTAGTAGTAACGCCTGACAAACAGGCTTCAGCAAAGTGACATTTTGCTTTGGGACTGCAGGGCCATTTTGACTTGTCAGTAGTTTTATGAAGCTTCCTGGTCTCTAGGTGGCAGCAGCTGCTTCAGGAACTTTGTAGCACAGCAATAGAAGCAAAAGTCGGGAAATGTAAAACCCTGACTTTTGCTTCTCCAACCATTTTGCTAGCACATAATCCCTGTATTAAATCATGGTTTTCTGCACTGCACAGCCACTAGGTTCTAAACATATTCTAAACACTGGGGCTTTAAAGTAGAAAAAGATTTTCTTCCTGATCCCAATATTATAAAAGCCTAGGGAACAGGCAATGCCATCATCAGAAAAATCAATACCTTTTCATTATTCACAAAAACCTATCCTACTAACTTTGATACAAATTCTTTAATTTCTCATTTTCTCTGCAGTAATTAAACCTATTTTTTCATGGCTTACCACTATTAGTTATTGATTATATTTTATAGATAAAAACTAGTAACTCTTATTTTTTTACCACTTATTCTCATGACTTCTGTCCTCTTCTGCAATTTAAATATTTAAGCCAGAACACACCTTGAACTTTAATCAACCTGACAGGGGCCATAAATATAGTGTTTTAACTGTACTGATAGCATTTAGTATGTCATCACCTTCCAATAAATAAGTAAAAATCCCAAGTCTAATGATTATACAATAACATAATACAACAAAAATGAGTATAACTATTGACAAGTCAAATAAGATCCCCTTCCTTCCTGTCTTTTTACCTTCCTTCCTTCCCACTTTCTCTTCTTCCTCTTCTTTTTCATCTTTTCTTTTTATAAATTTAAAAGACAGGGCTTGGGTGATATCCAATATCTTTTAACACTGATATTCTGTTTCTCTATTTAAGGAAAAGTAAGCACTTGGTCTACAGAGGTTTTGTGCAAGATATTCTTCACAGTTCTGGGCCTGAACAATCCTCTCACTCACTACACATATGTCAATTCTTGCCACTCATTCATTAAATTTTTGTTTTAGTTTCTGTATTCCTATACATTTATACTGTAATACTCGCGTGTTCGGCCATTTAAAAAGTAATTTCTCTGTAGTAGGTCTTTTGGAGATAATGTGTCTTTATATTATGGTAAGTTAGGTCTAAGTATATATACCCAGTCAGTCTTTCTATTTGCATCTTTAAGAATGGAGATGCTTTGGAAAAGTGAATTTTAAAAAATCTGTATTCATCAATTATTTTCATTTTTTGTTCCCAAAGAACTTTATAAAAATTGTTTGGGAATTCTGTCACTTATGTCAAGATGAACCAAGGCAAAGCAGCTTCTGCTCTGGGGCAGCAGGACAGCCGACACCATTACGGTGATAACACACAGAGTCTCAGAACTGTAAGCAGACAAGAATTCGGAAAGGCGGGGTCTGGAATACCACCTGCAGGAATAGATGTTTCTCCTGAATGCTCACCTGGACATTTAAAAATATTTTCTATACAATTTTGGAAGATTTGTGCTGTGTTCTTTTAAGGAGACTAATGCTTGATGAGCATGTAAGGAGCTCTACCCCTCAACAAAGAAACAGATTTGATTATTTTGTATAGCAAATAACTGGGGAATGATCCTGGAAACTACTACAAAAAGTGAAGTAAAAGTAGCATGCTCAGGAATTGTGATCCGTTGTGTAATTTTAACTTTTGAACAACATAGTATTTTCTTTCCTCTAAGCAAGATCTTCTTCCATAATTAGAAGAGCAACAGGTCAAATTCTGATCAGGAAAAACCACTGATATTCAAAATAGTAGTGATATTCAAGTATGTTTTTTATACCGGTGGCAAAATGATGGCAATGCAAGGCAAAACTTGCTAACTAGTTAAACTCTTCAGACTGTAGATTACTATTAGATAACGGGTGTACATTTACTTTCATAATTTCACTACAATGAAAATAGGCATCTTTCACTAAACACTGTGCTGTAGCTCCTGGGACTCCATTATTTATGAACACATTAATGATGCCTCTTCAGAAAACCTCTGCAGGCCACTAAGTTTGTTCCAGATTTAGCAAGGCAACCATACCAATGGTACCCTCTTGATTTAAAGGAATTAGTATATCCTGCCAGAGGGCCACATTTGTACCAGTTTAGTTTTAGTCTCACTCAATGAGAAGTTCTATTGAAAACATGTCTATGGTTGCACCAATTTAAGTGATTTCAGCAGGAATCCCACACGAAGTCATGTTACTTTAATTGCAACCTCAATATGTACAGCTCAGAGTCAGGCATCTAGATGTTGTGACTACTATTTAATTCTATTCACAAAGACTTCCAATGCTTCATTTCTTATGTCACAAATATATTTAAATCATTTGTAAATCTCAAGCAAAATTTGAGTATTAGCCACAAAACTCTTGGCAAATAAGTGCTAAATCAACCACTCTCTCTCCCCCCTCTCTCTGTCTTTCTCCTTCTTTCTCTTCCTCCCTCCCTCCCTTTCCCTTCCTTCCTTACATTTTTGTTTTGCTCGTTATGAATGTGATCTCCCATGACTATGGCAGAAGGGAAAACGGAAAAGGCACAAAAACACGTGGAAGGGGACAACGATTTCCTGTAATGCTGGTTGCACAACATAGACACTGTTCAGATTTCAGCATATTTTTTCAATGTTTTCATACTAAACAGTTTCTTTACACTTTGCAGATTTGAAAAACAGTAATAAAAAGTTTTTCAATTTTTTTTTACAGAAAGGAAACTTGTAAAACAAATTTAATTTACAATTCAGGTTTCCATTTTAGTAATCTACACAATTTTGTCCTGTGTGGGGTTTAATTATATATTACACATATTCATTGTTTTTGAAAACTTAATTTTACCTAGATGTTAAAATTTCAATATTGCAAATCAAAAGCATTAGCACCCCCTTGTGGTGTAACAAATTTTAAGCAGCAAAGAAGTGCTTACCTTAAACTTCCCTTACTGTTTCTCATTCATTCTGTTCCAACATGCATAAAATAACTTAAAATCTCTTTTGTAGCATGTAATTCTAAATATATTCTAGTCATTTTGGAGTACAACTGCAAAACATAAGTCAATTCAAAAATTGTTTTAAAATATTACTGATTTAAAGAACAGTTTAATACTTGGTTACATATTAACACTTTCTATGATATTTTCTATGACCTTGTGATAATAGAATTTTTATAGCAATTAAGTCTATTTTTTAAAGTTGATAAAACTTGTCAAATGTGGATATGAATTAGCTGGGGTTTTGGTAAAATGCATATTCTGGTTTAAGAGGTTTGGGTGGAGCCTAATGTTCTGTGTTTTCAGTAAACTGCCTGAAAATACTAACATTGCATGAGTAGTAATTAGGTAGATAAAGTATTTACATTTTCATAGAAAGCATTTAAAAGTATTTAGAAATACTTTGCACAACCAGCTACATAATAAAAACACAGTCCTTTAGGAGATGAATGTTAAAAAAAGAAACACCTTTACAAGCTAATTGATTTCTGTGTATTTTAATATACTAGTTTGTATTAACAAATTCAAAGATAATTCCCAAATTGTATTGGTGGATTTCTTTTATGCCCAAAGACTATTTTTAATATGTATTTTACTTTTATGTGTTTCTGTCCAGGCAGATTTTCACAGAAAGACGCTTGAGTTAAAAATCGATTGGAAGAATAAAATTTTGATCATAGAACTCTGATTAGCACCCAGTGTCAAAGGAACAATGCAGTTAGCACAGTGCTTGATACACAACAAGAGCTCTGTGTTAGCTATTGTATCATTCTATCAAATATAATATTCAAGCAAAGTCTTTAGCTACAATAGACTTACTAGTGACTATGTAGTCAATGATGTTGAAAGAGCTGTGGCTAAGAACAAGTAACTAAGCAGTGGGGCTCCTTTCTGCTAAGGGGTGCTCTATCACCCCTGACAGCAAGTTGCTATTCTAAAGCCTTGGTCTTAACAACTTTCCACTGCTAATTTAGCCCCTTGTTTAGAAGAAAAAAAGTGACTTGAATATTAGCTGAATACACTGTACTGTCTGTGTTTTATCTTTTACCACATAGTACTTAAAACTTTAAATCCTTAGGAAAGGGAGACTATTTCCTTTTGAATATTTACATATACTTAAAATATCATTCTAATAATCTATATTTCTAGAAACGCAGATATACAACAATAGAAACCTGGTGTGTGTGTGTGTAGGTAAAAAGATCATCTGGTGCTAAGTAAATGAACTAACAACACTTTGAATCATAGGATAGGAATAAAAGCAAGATTATTTTATAGATCCCACAAACCATTGGGAATGACAGTCAGTTTTGATGTTCAAATAACACAATTTTATTTTACCAAAAAGAAAACAGAAAAAAAACCCTTATAGCCTATATAAGTCCATCACACGAAAAGTAAATGTGTATTGTCATCGAACTTATCCAAGTTAGAAAATCAAAATTCAGAGAGGTAAATAACTTACCTTGTCACTTGGAACTAATGATGACACTTGATTCCCAATACAAGTATGCCCCTAAAGACCAGGAAGACCAGCTCTTGAATGTAGGTAAACCTTGTAGGACACACAGTAGATGCAAGGCTCACCACACAGCTTCTGTTCGCTCTTAACATACAGCCCCATTCACGCGTGCCCAGGTAGGGCACTTCAGCCTCCAGTCAGATTCAGGATGCGTGTGAGCTCTAGAGACCAGACCTCTATCCTGACAAAACATCTTTATTTTCCCTCATCAAATTATTTCATAAAATGGAAAAAAAAGTACCCATCTCTAATGCCAATTTCAAACTCTTGTCCAATGTACCACTGCAGGCTGTAACCATATGGGACTGAAAACATGAGTGGGCAGTAGTACGATACTGTCACTTCAGGAAGTGACAGTGTGAAGGATTAGAACACTACACTGTTTACAGTGACAAAAGTAGCAACAGAAACTGAAGAGTAACAGCTTGACAAAAAAGAGTGATTAAGAAGTAGCTGTTATGAACTACTTTTAGCTTTAGATATTTCACACTGACGAAGGTACCATTTTGCTGGCACTTCAATATGATTCACGAAAATGAATGAATCACATTAGCTAAGTACATCATATTTACAAGTGAAAAATTATAAATTTATGACATTTTCTCCAGATGACATTTCCAACATTTGTTTGTATTTCTTTCTTTGCACACAGTCTAATTAATATAGAAATGTCATTTAAAGTTTAAATTTCACATAAACTTGTTATTTTACTTAGAACAGCTTCTAGCTGTGGAGTTAATATTTATTCAAATTTCTATACATATGAAAGGAGGAGGAAGAAGAGGAGGAGAAGGGAGAAGAAAAAGAAATATTTCACTGAGGAAGCCCCAGCAAGCACAGAGAACCTTCCAATATGGACTAATTTGTATTTTGTTATATTTCTGAAGATATCACCACTACTGGAAATTTTTTTAGTAGAATTTTAAAGAAGATCTTCCATTGGGAAGAACAGTAGTTCCTTGGGCATGTGTTTTGAGTTTATTATAGAACGGATAACAAATACACGCACTGTTATCACACATAAAACAAAACATATCAGGTCCTGTCACTGTGATTTCCACTGGGGGTTGGATACTACTGATTAATTGTACATAATCTACAGGAAGTTTTGTCTACTCTGCAGTTCCAAAAATGTCAAAACACAATGAAGTACAACAGAGTTGATCTTTGCTATACATTAAATGATTAAAAAATTAGAGAAATATTCTGATTTTAAACCATGGATAATAATTTTATTCTAATTTTGTGAGCCAGATGAAGTAGGATGAGTGATATTGTCACGTCAGTGAATAATTTCTCACTAAACGACGACACTCAGAAGATACCACATAATCATGGGACAAGTAGTAAGCTGAGGTAAAATCTGTGGTAGATTGTGACTAACACTTTCTACCATTTTTCTCATTAACTTTAATGAAGATAAATATTATCCCTCTCAAATACTTATATTTTATATGTGTGCTGAAATAACAGCTAAAATGATTGGAAAAATCAATTAAAAATTAAACAGTTTCCATATACTAGGTTAACAACTTACAACTTATGTTCGGCAGAACACCCTATAGTATTACTCAGAAAATGTCAGCAGTCAAATAAACTTTAAATTGTTTTTTTTTAACTGTAGAACTTCTTAGAAGTTTTAATTATCTATGGTCATTGAAAATCGGCAAGACAGGAATATAGTATAAATAATTTTACAGATGTATTTGACCATAGAAGCTTTTAAGGAACATTACATAAGACTCATGTTTCATGAGATTCCTTTTTTGATAGTCTATACAAATGGCCAAATGACTTCACTGGAATTTCACAGGGACCAATGTAAAATTACATATAAAGACTACATTCAAAAAGGTTAACCGAAGGAATAAAAGACAAGGCGATCTACCATAGCATATCTGTGTAGGCCAAGAATATGCTTATATGTAATGTGAACACAGAAAAAAACAAATACAATATTAAATAACATGCAATATGTGTGTGTGTGTTAACACACATCCAGCTAGGGCAGACCATGAAGAGAGGCCGGGCACAGAAAAAGCCTTCAAGACCAGGGTGGTGTGAAGTGGTTAAAGAACATGAGGGTGCTTAGCAGAGGGCAAGAAGACTTGGCAGCTCTGCTCAACTAAGGACTGCCTGTAAAAGGGAGCCCGGAGTTATCCAGGGTTGCCTCGGGAGACTGAAATAATATGTGTATCTGGAATTTGGTCATGCCTTATCATTACCCAAGTTGTTTTCAAACACATAAAATCTGTCAGATTCGAAGTGACGATCCTCACAGTACGTTCCTGCTAAGCTTAGCACTTTCAGGAGGCAGACAGCAGCCATAAAACCAAACATGCTGTTTATGGAGCACTAAAGTGCAGTAATCAAATCTGGACAAATAGAAGTAAAATAAATTTAAGAGTACCCTGAAATATAGTTTCAAGTAGTGTACTAGTTCTGTAATCTGATAAGAAAATCCCCACATACACCAACCAAAGATGTAAATAAATGAAATGGACTTTCTTCTGAATTATCAGTGTCACAAATATACACATCCATGTGTGTACAAAATTTTACATATACACACACTGGAAATTGTATTTATATATACATATTCTGGAAACATATATATGCAAATATATATACACACACACATACACAAACATATAGTGATTACAACAACACTGCAACATTATTCCAAAAATCTTTCCCTATCTGTAGTATGAATGTGATATTCCAGATGGGTAGTGCAAGATACACAGCTAGTATACAGTTTCAGTGGTATTTTTAAGTAGAAAACATTCAAGCAGACAAATGATTTCATTTGGAAAAAATAATCAAATTCTTCAAAAAGTATTATTTAATAATCTTTAAAAATACTATATATAAATTTACGTATACAACTTTATCAGTATTGTTAGTAAAAATCCATACATTGGCTTTTCATAGCAGCTAGCAGGTCAACATGTACACGCACTGAAATCCACGTGAGCAATGTAAGTAAACAGGTAGCTACCCTTGGCACTAGTCTGCAGTTCCTCTGTGCTTCTTCCTGCTGTGATATAGCAGCCATAATAAATCATCTTACACACAGGAAGTACTTTTTCTTATCTGCGTTTTACACTATTCATAGGCACACAGGGATCTGCCTATTAAGCTCTACTGCCAACACAGCAAACACAGTAGGGTTAAGAGTAACTTCTAAAGCATTTTACAGATCGTGGGTGATCCATACCTATTTATAGTTGAAGGGAATGATGGATAGTTCCTGATGAACTTGACATTGCATCCACTGCCACGGCTGTCTTCAACTTCAGGCCTAGAAGACTGACTGCATATAGTCTTACTATAGTCAACTACCAATGTCCGAAAGGGCAAGTTCCTTTTGGGGATTTGCTTACGAACAAATTATGCAGTTTTTTAGAAAATGTCTCATTATATAGGAAGCAGTCATACAAAAGAATGAATTTGGCCCTGTTACTAAGTGAATCCAGGTCTAGCTAAAGGCACAAGGCATTCCCTCTGAGGGGAGGTGGGGTCATACTGGGCTGGCTTTTGTGAGATCACTGAGGTATGTGCATGCTCTCAGTGCTGAATTCCCCAAGGTGGAAGAGTTCCCACAGAGCCCTGCTCTTCTCTGAGGGCAAAAACCATTTCCTAATGATGCCCTTGAACAGTCAAAGCTTCTTCTATCAGCCTTCATGGTCAGTCAAAGATCAACAGAAGTACCCATTCCATTGTCCCCAGAAGAGAAAACTGCATTTGACCCCGGCTTCCATGCCAGACATCCAGCACACACCATCTCATTTAATCCTGTTGACCATGGGAGTATTAAATCGCAACTTCCAACCTACTGAGAAGACTCCAAGAGTTACAGTGGTGCTTCCTATACCTTCATGTGCACATAAATATCACTGGATCTTGTTAAATATAGATTGTGATTTGACAGCTCTGGGTTTGGTGCTAAGACTTCACTCTACTTGTAAGCTCCCAGGTGATGCCCAAGCTGCTGGTTCAGGAGCTCTGTTTGGGCAGCAAGGGCTTAATGACTTATTTCGCAGGACTTACATTTAGCAGGGGGAAGTTTTGGGCCACTGTCAGTTGATGACGTTATATTTCGAGCTGTGTATAAGTTAGGTAGGAGCACTGCAACTAATATCAGATGCTTCACACTCAGTGAGGCAGGTCTGTATTGGCACGAACGCAGCCCTGTGCACCGCAGAAGAGCTCTAAGGCTATGTTGCTGAATACTGACATCGCCACCCTGCTTTACTAAGTGGGACATGGGTCTCCTGTTATTGTTCACATGGTTAAGTGTGTTTCATCATTAACTACAATAGTTTCATGACGGCACAGCATGGAAGTGCATGTTCAATGGCAGGCTTCCTAAGAATAAGCAGGAAAGAGGAAATTCAGAATATATAAGGAAACTAACAAAAAACCATGAAGATTAATCCCAAATTTGTTTAAATATAAAATCCAGTTTCAGCTCTCGAAATATACCCACTGGCTGGTGACTCTATATTTAAGCAATATCAGGTTTGCCCTCTGGTTATGGTCCTGATACTCTGAAGAGAGAAGTTTGTCACCAATATAGAAAAATATGAGCTTCCAGATAACTATTCTGTGGATAACAGGAAAAATATGAGAGAATGGAGGAGGAGGGAAGGAGCAGTGAGAAGGGGTTCAGCCTAGGGGGGACTGAGTCAGAGAGCATCCCTAACAGAAGTTTTGGTGCTGGCAGCTTAGCTGAGGACCTCCCCTCAGCATTTCTGGAAATTTTACTCAGCTATGCAGGGATGTGGGCTATAAGTACAGATGCAAGGCAGGCCCTCTACAGAGGCAGCTTCTAAAATACACAGCCAGCAACACTGTCCTCAAGGCTTCAGTGGGACTGACTGACATTGCCCTCTGAATTCCTTGGCAGAAGATAACTGAATTCAGCAAGATGGTTTCAGTATAGCTCATGGCTGGGAACTCTGCAGGAGGTATGGAAAGAGAGGTGAAGCAGTGGCCAGTTTGAGGCTACAAAGGGGGCAGGTCACCTTGGGTGCATTGGGGGTAGGGGCGAGGCCACTCCGGCTCCTGTGGCCCCAGACCAGGAGCACTGCAGCTCCAGGCAGAAGGCCCTGACTTCTGGGAGTCACTGGCGTTGGAGGCCCAGAGCTGGGGAGGGGCTGGCATGGGTTCCAGTTGCTCCTCGGGGGCTCGGCTTGTCTTCCCTCTCTCCTACTTCTTGACCATCTTTCCTCCATTGCTTGCTGTGCAGCTGGCCTCAGCCCAATGCCAAATGCAACAGCCTCACATAGATTATATCCAACTCCTCCTGGGTGTGGTCAAATACTACAATAAATCTCTTATTCTGTATCACTCTCACAACTTTCATTTTTCTTAGCAAACTCTGAGGGATGCAGGGTGAATTCCAAGTTATCTTTTCTTAGTAAGAGTCAGTGTGGAAAGACTGAAGATCTTAGCACAGGCACCTGCCAATAAACCTGGTGATTATTTATTTATTTATGGAAGGTAAGTGGGTGAAGGGAAGAGAAAGCAGACAGACTGCAACATGGGTGGACAAATGAGAGCCCACGGGCCAAATCTGACCCATCGTCACAGCCACGCCCATTTGTGTACTCATCACTTACGACTGGTGTGTGGCAACGGCAGAGCTGTGTGGTGTGAGAGAGATGGCACGGCTTACGATGCCTAAAATATTTATTATCTAGCCCTTTTCAAAAAAGTTTTCTGACCCCTGTTCTTAACCTTAAAGAGAGAATCCTTTCATCAGGTTTAATATTAAAATATCAGATTTTATTTTAAAAGCTTTATGTTGTTAGAATTTCTTATATAAAGATTGTTTAAAAATTTTAAAAATTTGGGCCTTTGTAAAATCTACTGGTCTAGTAATAATGTAAATTACTGTATATTAATCTGTTTTGTGCTAAACATTATTAAATATACCATCCCATATTAGTATATTTTATAGGTTAATAATCAAAAGTTTAGAGAGTTCATTAAATTTCTTAGTATAATACAACTATGGTGACAGAGTTGATACTAAGCCCAAATTCCAGCTTAACTTTTAACTTTAAAGTCTTTTCTAGCAATACTTAGGGTGCATATTTAGTAGTCTTTACTACTGACAAAGTTCAGTGCACTAACACTTCACAAAAACAGAGATGAGTTGTGTTTGATACAATTACAGAACTACAAACACGACTTCACCAATAACTAACCATACATATGAAGTTACGAATGCCTTTGAAATGCTTAACAGATAAAACTAAAATCCATATTTTTCTTTAAAAAGCTACAGTGTTTAACAATAGTATCTTGAGTTAGACTTTTATTAGCTGACTTCTCCTTAGTGTTTGCATATAATTTGTACCTTTTTCTAAGCTATTTTTGTTTCTTAAATGATTGTCCATTCTGGATACACTGAGACCTGATTCAAAAAATTCTTAATGCTTATGTAACTGTACCTCATTTTTAAAAAATCATCTCCTAAGAAACATTCTAAGTCCTATTTCGAACATTGTTTCAAGATAAGGTAAAATCTGAGTAAATCTCAGTCCATGATACTAGACACTGAACCAGCTTAAGCTACGTTATGATAGAATCCCTACAGTCCATCACTGTTTTTTCCCTGGCTTCGGGATGCAAAAGATGGCCCCATTCTGCTATCAGTACTATGTTAACTTTATAATTGTATCTTGTGCTTCTATTTTTTCATTTAAATATTCATCCCCCTCTTTCTTCCTTTTCCTCATCACTCTCTGCTTTTCCCTTTCTATTCTGGCTTGGAAGCAGATTTGAAGAAAGTCCTGTCTGCAGGTTATGTTCAAGAGGCTATTTGGGGAATGAGGGCACTGATTCATTTGGCTTCACTCTGACCATCAATCATTGGGTTAGCAGCTTAATCTTTGGAAACATTGATTTGATTCCTAAAATGTAGGGAGTATAACTTAATCAAGTTGGATCTAAAAGAGACCTACAACCCTGGCTGTTGTGGCTCAGTGGATTGAGTGCCAGCCTGCAAACCAAAGGGTCACCTGTTTGATCCCCAGTCAGGGCACATGCCTGGGTTGTGGGCCAGGTCCCCAGTAGAGTATGTTAGAGAGCCAACCACACACTGATGTTTCTCTCCCTCTCTTCCTCCCTCCCTTCCCCTCTCTCATAATAAAAAATAAAATCTTTATAAAAATAAAAAGAATAAGAGATCTACAGTGTACAAAATCCCATTCGACTTTGTGACATTGCAACTTTCATTCTAGAGATAACCAACCCAAAAGCATGGAAAAAATGAGGCCAAGGTCAGACACGGACAGAATAGAAAGGTGTTAGACATAAGGTGAGGCAGAGAAAAAGATACCTGAAAATGCAAAGAAAACAAATTCAGGTAAGGAAAATGAAGGAAAAATCCCCTGCAGTTACTACCTCCCCCATTGGGGCAAGTGGAAGAAAATGATCCTTCAGAAGTTTTGATGGGAAGCGTGGTTCTGTGACTGGAAATGCCAGGCACCCTGCTTTGGACCCAGCTCTGGAACCACGTGCAGAGTAGCGTCAGCTTCCTACACTAGTGATGGGCACAGACAACACACTATTCTGCCCTTTGCATACTTGCTTTTCAATGTACCTACTGAAATCTAGAACCCCCAGTCAGCCTTACCTTTCCTGATCCCTCTCCCTCTCCCTCCCCTGATTCTCTCTAACTTCTCCCTCTTCCCTGGCATACCCTCCTCTTCTTCTTCCTTCCTCTTCTCCCCTCCCATCCCCTTTCCTCTGCACCCCCTCTACCCCACATGACTCCAGAAGAACGATCTAACCCCGCAGAGTCCGTTAAATCCAAACACTTGGCTTGTATTTTGTAACTTCCATGGAGTCTACTTCCACCAACAAATCTGTTTTCTTCTGCTCTGCTCCACCTAACACTGACTCTCTCTTTTCCTCTCTGCCTTTTGTCCCGGTGGCTACAGATCCTAGACCAGGAGGACCGATCAATGAGAGTTGTTGGCCTCAGGAGGAAGGTAAGTGAGATGATTGACAGGAGCTGCCTTGAACCTGTGCCCTGTTTTGATAATAAAAAAAATTACAAAAAGCAGCAGCTTGGTCCAGAATAAGACTCCTGCACCTTGTCACACAAGGACTGGGGTCAGAGGATGTTATTAGAGAAAGATGTACTATCCAACTCTTCACTATATCAGTTCATGCATTTCAGTACTGAAGAGAGAGAAAAAAATTGTAAAAGTAATTCAAAATGCTTGCTAATGAAGTGAGTACATGTACAAATCAACGCTCACTCAAAAAATCCCCTTATTCTCCCGTTCTTTTTAACCATAGTCAATCTTGTTAGAACTTGGCAATGTAGTGAAAAATTACAAATTGAGAACTTGAAAAAGATAAAGGATAATCTGAAGCTCAGAAAGTGGATGACAGGACACCCAGAACCTGTGTTTAGCCATCGATAAATGAGATTGTATTGAGCTGGGCCAGCTAACAACTGAAAAAGAAAACAGACAGGAATGATGAAATCATAGGGGCTTCAGAAGAAGAGTATTTGATATCAAGGGATTGAGAGAGAAACTTGGAAAAATTATTGAAGCCTTCTGGTAATTTTTCAAAATGGCCATTTCTATGAAAGTGCTGAGAAATGTGAATGAAGGCTGTGGTATTAGGCCACAGTGACTATTATTATCCTACCATGACCAAGCCAAAGAAGCCCACACAACTCAGTCATTATTTTAAGAATGAGTATATAGTGAAATTGCAACTTAAATTGCATATACAAAATATAACATATTTTAAAAAGTAATTGTTAGTTTAATTTTTCAGGGAACATTCCAGTCCAACTTTTCTCCAATATTAACTGTGAAATTGTGCACAGCATTTTTTTGATAAATTCATTTCAAGTGATCTCTTACTGGTACCAATTTTTCTCAGATAACAATATCCTTCTCTATCAGGAAAGAACCTTAGGGCTCTCTGGTCTTACTCGCTCACTGTGCAGAGAACGGAACCACAGCCCGCAGGTGAGGAGACTGGCCCAAGGTTAAAGGGACCCATCAAGAGCAGGTTAGGACTTCCCTTTTCATATCCTCTATGTCTAGTCTAGACCCATTTCCACATTTGGCATTAACCTGCAAAACACATAAAAACAGAAGGTTTCTTACTTTATAAACATGTTAACTTCCCAGAGTGAATCCTGAGTCAGCAGTTTCTACACCCAGTTTTGGAATCTCTTCTAATTTCATATGTAGCATTCCAGAAAGAAAAGATAAAAAAAAAAAAAAACGTGTGATCAAAACATCATCTTTTCAATAGACAGAAGTTATAACAATCCAGTATATTTTATTTAATTTTCATTCTTTTAGAGTAACATAATCCCTTCTTAAAGAGAAAGATAGTGTTTGCAAATGTTGTTCTGCAAAGTTCACGAACACTGGGGTTTTTGTTCATTTGTAAAATAAAAAAAGGTTCAGAAATAAAAATACATAAATGGCGTTTTAACACACTAACAAAATATAAAACATAGGAATGTCTCCTTACTAATAAACTATTAACAGCAAACTTATCTAGTTAAGAATGTGTAGATACTACAGTTACATTACATAGCAATTTTATTTTAAAACTTTAATAAATAAAGTACAGGTATTTTTCTTTCAGACATCCTTTTTATCTTGTCAATACTAAATATTATGTGGAAAGTTCCTAGTAGGTTTTCTGAAGCTAAATTGAGTGTAGTAAATCCCCCTTTTCCTATATATCTGTTTGATTTTATTTTAGATAATGTTATTCACCCCTCCCTCTGTCCCCCCTAGAAATCTGCACAAGCTTTTATTATATCACTCATCAGGTAATGTAATTACTTAATTAGATATCTATTTCCTCACTAATCTGCAAATGTTTTAAGGATGGAAGATGTTTTATTTATTTAGGTATCGATGTGGTGCAGTATAACATCAGGCACATACTGAGTGCTGATAGAGCGAATGACATTTTAAAAAAAAATTTTAGTGTTCTCAAGCAGATAATCCCAAACCTAGACGGAGCCCTCCAAAGTCCCCTCCCGGGCTTTCATTTGAGACATCCTCTCCTCTTTGCAGCCCTGGGATCTACACACCACCCAATTTGAGAAAAACTAAAGACATTTTTTAAAAAATGTTTTAAAAGTTGTGTTTTCATTTTAAACTTCCCCAGGCTTTTATTAAGGTCGCTGACAAGACCATTTTGTATTCAGACTCTAGTAAACATAGCATTTCATTAATTCTTTTATTTTCCTGATTCAATTTCAATTCCTCCTTTCTATTTAGAGATGTCACAACTGTAAAACTGGAAAAAAATTAGCCTTTCAAATTATAGGAAGCCTTGACTTTAGGACTCACTCCATGTATAATCACATGCTTCTGTATTTTGAATAAGAAATCATTATTGTAATTACATTTTTTTGTTTGTTTTATAAGCATTTTCCTGACTATCTAACCAGGGTAAATCATTTCTCTAAAGTCTTGTTAATTGATGGCAGCATTAATGTTATTGGTGGTTATGGTGTTAGAATGGATCGAACAGTCCCAGCAGATGTAGACAGAGACGAATGCTGGACTTTCCCTGTAGGCTAGCAACCCTATCCTCCAAACAACAGTTTTACACAGCTTTGAAAGGTATTACTTGTTAATTCAATAACCTGAAACTGAAGAAGATTATGCTGCTAAGGCAGGAAATATAGATTTTAAAAATTACAGGGATGTGCCATAAAATGTAGGAGTTTTGGAGGCAAGTCAAGCAATTGTGCATTACCTAACAAGGACATGGTTGGAATAGAAATGTAAAAGAAATTTAAATCTTTAAGATGAACATGTCAACATTCAATAGCTGTTAAGAATACAAATAACATTTCAGACAAACATGCTAAATTATTGGGCATAAAAATACCAAAGAGCAAGTCTTAACAATCAAGAAGCTCCTGGTCTCACCAGAGATATACACTTATCCACATGAGCACACGAGTCACGCAACAGAATTATGCACCAAGGTATTTTGTCCCAGATGCCTTCCCTTCCCTTCCCCCAACCTCCATGCAATTCAGTCACTTACAAGAAACTGCACACGTGGTCCCTGCAGCTATAGGATGAATCATGCTATTTTTCTCTCAATTCCCCTGTTTTCCCCAACACCCTTTTTTTCAAATTGATTTTAGAAAGAAAGGGAGGGAGAGAGAGAGAGATGGAGAGAATGAATTGTTCCACTTACTTATGCATTAATTGGTTGATTCTTGTATTTGCCCTGACTGGGAATCAAACCCACAACCTTGGCGTGTCCGGAAGATACTCTAATTGACAGAGCTACCCAAACAGGGCCCCACCACTCTTCCACTGTTTCAAATAACGATATGTGTTGGATATACACTTGGAAAGTTGTATACACTGTCCTTCCAACTTCAAAATAATCAGAGGCTCAGAAGTTGATAAATAGTATCTATATAACATCTGCCACACAGCAAGACTGTGGAAATGATGTATTGAATGTTGAATGAAAATAAATCCCTTTATTGACTTAAAGGAGTGGCTAAAACAAAATGGGAAGTCACAACAGAAGGGCTTCTCAGTATCAGTGTTCATTTTAGTGTCACACTTTCACCCTACCTACCAGTTAAATAAAGTCAAGTCTGTTGTTAATTTAGGTCCTGGTCTCTGGACAAACTCGGAAATGGCCCAAGACAGTGGAAGGCAAATACTCAGACTTAAAATGTTGAAAAGGTATGACTACCAAATTTAATACTATTTTCATATGAAATTAAGTGAATACAAAAAAAGATAAAAAATGAGTTTCTGTTCTTTTTCCCTACCATATATGTGGAGTATTTCTCTATACACATGCATTTGTGTGTTTTTCTCTCTACCTCTGCTCATAATGCTTCTCAATATATGGTCCAGACTGACACTAATGGAATGTTTCATGAAAAAAAAAATATATAATCACATGACCCCCTTGCTTATATCCTTCCATCATCTTCCACTGACTGCAGGAGAAAATCCAAGCCATTTACTGTGAAACACAGAGTCCTCCATTATCTGACCTCAGTCAACGTGCCCACTCCGTCCCTCTCAGTGATCTGCCTCCTGCCCGTGAACTCCCACCAAGTTTGAACACTCCTCTCTTCTCTCCACCTAAACGGTAACTTTCCTCTTTGTGCCCATTTGATTTAAAGCTCTGTTCCATCATCAGCTCGACAAACCTCTCTTTTCACACTCTGCCCCGCTTCGTTCAGGGGAGCCCTGCCCATGTTCCCATGGCATCGCACCCCTGCCACACCACAGCCCCCGTCACTCAGTTAACTGTTCACCAAATAGACTATGTCCTTAACTCTCCGAAGTTCCTGGCTATGTGTTTAATTTCATACGGAAATCCTGTTGGGTTCAACTTCAGCTGAGATGGTTATAGACGTTGTGCAAACTAAGAAAAAATCCAGGTGATCTTTTCATGCCGATGATTTTGGCTGTATTAAAACAGGCCACTTATGACAACTAGAGTAATGATAATTTGTTATATGACTAATGTTACCACTTCTTAAGCCTCCCTTAGTACCCCTTCTATTTTTATTTTGAAGCTCTCTCTAAGCAGTTTTCGATTGCAAAACTAAATTTCCTACCCCAATCTTCATCAATTTACAGACTTATCCACACACCTTATAATTCACAGATTATGTCGAAAACACTTTGAAACTTACTTTAACATGAAATTACTTCTCATATGGAAACTGAAAGTTAATTAGTTTTCCTGTATTTCTTTTCTAGGTTGGTGACGCCACCATTCACCTGGGCCTGACAAGGAAATCACTCCTCTTCCTCCACCTCCCTCGCCTCCCTAGTATAATGATCGTCTCTCATCTGGATTCTTGCAATGAGTTACCTCTGGGCTCCAGATCATAACGCCCTTTAATCAAGTCATTCCCACAGCCATCAGAATAACTTCAATAACACAAATCTGATCTTTTCTTGTTTTGTACTCTACTGCTTTTAACCCAGCCTTTAGTGTTCACTCTTATTGGTGTTTCTCCCTGCACACAATGTTCTTACAGGAAACCCTCCTTCACCATCAGAACTGTGTTAATCTGTCACTTATTCCACGCCGCCTTCCCTTATTGTCCCACTAACAAAACCAATCATCCCCTCCCCAGAATCACAGCTTATCCTGTACATACTTACAATGTTGTAGAAATCACATGGGTTTAGATCTATTCCTTTCCTTTTTTTAATTTTTTTTTTATGTTTGTTTTTTTCTCGACTGCTACATCTGCAGTAGGGATTGCACTTCATTTGTCTATTTTCAGTACCCAGTGCAGGGCACGGTGTAGTCAATGACCTCCACAGTCAATGGTGAGGTAAATATAGCCATAAACTTCCACTGTCATCGATACCCGGACATTATGATATGTAGCCTATTTTTATATTTAACAGTGTTTTGCTAGAAGACTGAAAATTTCTTCCTGTGCTTGTTTGACATTTCACTGTCCGTCTATCTCTTCCACAAATTCCCTACCATCACGTTCCTAACAATAACGAAATTGTTTCAAATAATTAAATTCTATAAGTTATTACATTCTATAAGGAAGAAAAAAGAAACTACAAGGTTAGAAATTTTCTGTTTGGTAAGAACAATGTAATTTATGTAAAAAGTTACATTTTATTAATTTTTTAAAAAGTAGCATAATATCTTTCCAAAAATTTTTAAATGGCAAATATTTGTTTTTTATTTTTATATTTCAGGTTAGTCATCAAAATTAGACTCAAAGCCAAAAATGAGGTGAAGAATAGTTTCTAACTTTACTTTTAAATTAGGTGCCTACATAATCCATATTTGCTTGAATAATAGAAAACTTCATTTTGTTCTGTGTTATTCAAAATAAAAATGCTGAGAGCTAAGGAATAATCTTCATCTATTCTCCTACAACTTTCATCTATAAAAATTTCAGAACTCAGAAATGAGGACCAATAAATGAGAACCAGCTTCATAAAGAAGTACCTACTGAACCACAGGCCTTTTAGCATCTGTTTCTGCTTCCAGTGGACAATTACTACTTCTCCTTTTCCCAGGTATACAGGTATTTTACTCAAGTGGCCTAACATCAAGGCAAAGAACACTCTAAACCATTTCATCACTAACGCACATCTGTTGTTAATTCATCGTCTCTCCTCTCTGACTGCCGACAGCATGCTACTCATTCTGACATTTGCGTTCTAAACACCTGGCCTGCAAGGGCACCGTCACTCACACCCATAAGAATAAAACGGCACACAGAAAAAAAATCCCTGTTTTCACACATTGACTGTTAAGTAAAGAATGTAATGAAAGTCACAATATTCCCTGAATAACAACAATGCCTCTCAATCACCCTTTGTGAAATACGCTTATTCCTTATTGGTGTAGACAGAAGCTGATTTGGTAAAGACACAGATTTTGTTATGGGCTGTTCCTTGACAAGGCCATCCCTTAGGATACCAGAGCCCACTCTGCTAGCCTACATGCAAAGTGGAGGGTTTCTCTTTACTTGCAAGATCTGGGTGGGCACGGAGCAGACAAATACCAACCAAATATAATAAGAGTTTTGTCTTGGTGAGTCACTTAATTCCTCAAATTAGCAGCCTCATTACTTGGTCTAGGAGTAACTCGAATCTGGTATCTTTAAAAAGTAATCTGTAAGTAGTTTATTTTAATAATAGAAGCATTTTGGTTAAGCTTCTGGGAATCAAACTCAAAATCAGTTTCCAAAGGATCAGCTAATTAGGCAATTTAATTTACAAGAAAATGATGCCCCCACAGAGAAGGTTAATGGATTTTTTAGTGTAAAATTATTTGCCTAGAACTAAGTGCTAAGATACCAAATATAAATGTGTAATGAGTTAATTACAAAACACAGAAGCTAACAAACTTTATTTTACCCTGCAGGAAAATAATGTAGTCTGAAGGACTGTTCAATTAGTATGCAGAGAACAAGACTTTTCCCCCTGCTTCTATTACTGAAATTCAATAAAACACACATTTTATCTGTTGGATGTGAATAACACAGGTTGCATGCATGGAAGAAATGATCTATAAGTAGGATAAAAAATAAGAAAACTTAAGATCAGGACAATTCATTGTAAGCATTCTTATTTTTTATTTTATGACAAATCAAATACGGATTGTGGAAGACTAAGAATGGAAATTATGTAAAGGGAGAATATGGTTACCAGAACCGAAGTTAGTTTTAGCTGTGAGGGTGAAATTCAACTGACGTTTAAATGGCATTTGTGCACGGCATCTCTCATACCTACAATCCACGTTACTGTAAGCGGTTTTAAATCCGTAAGAACTTCATGGCCCTCGAAATGCCATAGGTGGACGTACCAGGCGGCACAGGTGGTTACCGACTTCTGTCTTGGGTGGTTGGGGTCTTGGTCTGGTGGGCGTGTCCTCGTCTCCAGCAGGCACCCGAGATGCTGTCTGTTCTTGGTCACTTCCACCTCGTGCTCCTGCTCCCAGATCCTGGGGTTCGCTCTGAGGCTGGCTATGCCCCTCAACTTACCCATTACTCCACAGTCTGCCTTTTAGGCTCACAGAGTTTTCGCTGTTAATAATGATCAAAACACCCATCCAGGAAATTACAAAACACTTTCTCTTAAAATTATCACTAGTTTTAGCATCTTGCTTAAAATGTCTCCATACAAGAAAAAAAACAATTAAAAATACATACAGTAGAAAAATGAATTATCACTCCCATATCAATTTTGTTTTCCTAGTTCAACTATGGATAGCAGTTTGGTTTTAATACATAGAGATAGATAGCTATATATTTATAAATTTATACATTCTTTGACAGATTTCCCCCCTAAATTAGATGACATACATAATGTTTGCTATATGTCTTTCAAAGCTAGTTACTTTTATGTATTTTCCTATATATTTATTTTATATTTTTATTAGTATTTGATTTCATTGAAATTAAACAATTTAATAGGGCAAACCAAATGTCATAAAAGGCTTCCTATCATTCCAAAGACAGAAATGCTAAAGTTAACAAGATAAAATAACTTCAAGTTAAGTTCTAAAAGAAATAACATATTCATGTAGCAGAAATAAAGAAGATGAAATCTGGAACAGAAAATCTAGACTAAACCCACGGGAGCCCACGGGGGTCTCGGATCTGCCGGGCCTTTGGCTAGCGTCAGGAATTTATGAAGAAAAGAGATGAGGCCTTCAGCTCATGTAATTGGAGCGCTGAAAAGAAGTATTCTGAATAAACTGGGAACTCTAAAGGGTTGCCAGTTACATTCAACTGGGACCAGCAAGCTGGATGAGAAGAATTCTCCCCATCAGTTGTGGAAGTGGCAAGGAAGCTTGTCATCACTAGCGGCTCTTGTTAGAAGAGAAATCATTAGGAATGGAAGCACAAAGTTATGCTACACGAGGGTGTAAAGTCCTAATTTACACTGTCCAAGTGATGGGGAAAGTCTAAGGGTGAAACTCAATTGACAAACCCTCCTACAGGCAAGTGAAAAGCACCTGGGCATGAGTGCTTCTGCAGTCCTGGGTCAAAGTTAAAAATTACAAACTGCATTAAAAAAACTACTAGAAAAAAAGCATAAGCCAGTAAAAATAAGAAGAGAATTAACACTCCAAGAATTGGAGATGATAGATTCACTTCAAAAACTAAATACAAGTTTATTGAAAATTTTAAAGAGAGGAAAAAACATTCAGGAATGACAAGGAAAATGGTAAATATATGGGAAAACAAGAATGAACAGACTTGAAATAAAAAAATTACTACATATGAAAAATGTAATAACTGACCCTGAAACTACCAAAAGACAACATAACTGCAAACCAAACAAAGAGAGTGGGACAAAGTCTCTAAGATTTCATCCATGACACACCATACATAGAAGCAAATGGAAAATGTGGTAATTCAACTTCATTAGTTACCACAAAAGTGAAAAATTTTGAAGCAATAAGTTGTTTCATAATCAAATTGACAAAGTTCTTTTTAGGTTGAATAGTATGGTTTTGAAAAATATACAGTATGATGATTTAATATATATGTATTGATTACTACAATGAAATAATTAACACAGCCATCACTTTACATAACAGAAGGTTTTTTGAAATATGTAATATCACATATAGTCAAAGTTGCAGAAAAACAGAAGTACTTATTAACTGCTGGTAGGAGGGTAAGAGGTGTAATCATTTTGAAGCTCTATATGGCAATTTGGATCACATCTGAAGGTGTTTATACCATGAAGTATGAATTGCAATTTCACTCCAAGGTATGTAACCTGAAGACATCTTTCTTTACAAGGACCCTATTGGCAATTTAAGTAGGATACTTTTTCAGTAAATAGGTAATCTTGTACAATACAGGAGAGTTAACACCCTTCTCTTGCCCACTAAATGCCAGTAGTGCCCACAGGTATTATGGCAAGTAAAAACATCTTCACATATTCACAAATGCACCTGGCTAAGGCAGTACTCTTTTTGATTGAGAATCATTACCTGGACTCTAGAGAAACAACATGGATACAAAGAAACAAACAAGATATTTAACAAAATACCAAAAGTTGCATATATACAAATACCCATGACCTAGAAGTGCCATTCTTAGGTGTGCACCCAAAAGAAACTCCAGCACAGGTGCCCAAGGAGACAGGACACGGGTATTCATGAGCATAATAGTTTAAAACTGGAAACTGATGAGTAGAGAAGTATATTTTGGTATATTCAGAAATTAAAGAAGAGACATTATTTCAGGTTCTATGAATGTTAAAAAGATACCAAAACAATAATATAAATAAATCTATGCACACAAGTTTGATAACCTAAATGAAATGGAACAATTCCTTGAAAGTCAGAAACTGCCAAAACTCATAATAAAAAATAGAAATTTGTCCATTTCACCTAGGTTTTCAAATTTCTTGGCATATAGTTCTTTGTAGTAATTTCTTAGAATCCTTTGTATTTTTGCAGTATCAGTTATAATCTCTCCACTCTAAGAAGACAAACAACCCAATTAAAAAATGAGCAAAGGACTTGAATAGACATTTCTCCAAGGAGGACATACAGAGGATCCAGTGACACACGAAAGGATGCTCACATATCGCTAGCTATCAGAGAGATGCAGATTAAAACCACAATGAGGTACCACTTCACACCAGTCAGAATGGCCATCATAAACAACGCAACAAACAACAAGTGTTGAAGAGGTTGTGGAGAAAAGGAAGCCCTAGTGCATAGTGGTAGGTACAACCACTATGGAAAACCGTATGGAATTTTCTCAGAAAACTAAAATGGAACTGCCTTTTGATCCAGCAATTCCACTACTGGGATTATATCCTAAGAACCCTGAAACACCAATCCAAAAGAACCTATGCACCCCAATGTTCATAGCAGCACAATTTACAATAGCCAAATGCTGGAAGCAACCTAGATGCCCATCAGTAAATGAATGGATCAAAAAACTATGGTAGATTTACACAATGGAATTCTATGCAGCAGAAAGAAAGAAGGAACTCTTACCCTTTGTGACAGCATGGATGGAACTGGAGAGCATTATGCTAAGTGAAATAAGCCAGGTGGTGAAAGACAAATACCATATGATCTCACCTTTAACAGGAACCTAAACAATAAAACAAAGAAACAAGCAAAATATAGTCAAAGACACTGAAATAGAGGGCAGGCTGACAGTGACCAGAGGGGAGAGGGGAGGGAATTTCAGGGGAGAATGGGAAGGGTTTACAGGAACAAACATAAAGGACACATGGACAAAAACAAGGGGGTATGTGGAAATGGGAGGAAGGTAGGGAAAGATGGGGGAGTGGGCTGGGATGGGAGTAAAAGGCAGAAAACTGTACTTGAACAACAATTAAAACAAAAATAGATATATAGATAGAAAAATAGATAGATAGATAGGTAAAAAGACAATCTGAGCAGGCCTAAATCTTTTAAAGAAATTAAATCAATAATTTTATATGCTTCCAAAAAAAAAAGAAAGAACAAAAAAGCACCAGGCCCAAACAAGTTCACCAGTGAATTCTACAAAACATTTAAGGAAGAAATTATACCAAATTCTCTATCATCTTTTACAGAAGGTAGAACACTTCTTACTGTATTCCTTCAGCCCAGTATTACTCTAATATGAAAAATAGACAAAGACAATACAAGAAAACTACAGATAGGTATCTCTCATGATCAATGTAAAAATCCTCAACAAAATATTAGCATATCTAATCCAAAAATGTATAAAAATAATTATAAACCATGACAAGGTAAGATTTATCCTGGGTATCCAAGGCTGGCTCAACATTCAAAAATCATTAAAGTAATTCATCATATTAACAGATTTAAAAAGAAAAATTACATGATCATATCACTGGATGCAAAAACATTTGACAAAATCAAACCCATTCCATATAAAAACTCCCTGTAAACTAGAAACAGAGGGGAAACTTCCTCAACTTGAGAAATAATATCTAACAAAAAAAACCCTACAGCTAAAATTATACTTAACAGTGAGAAACTTGAGGCTTTCCTGCTAAGATCAGATAGAAGGCAAAATGTTCTCCACCATCAATCCTTTTCAACACTGCACTTCAAGTTCTAGCTAATGCAGTAGGACAAGAAAAGGAAACAAAATGTACATACATTTGGAAGGAAGACATGAAATGATGACATGATTGTCTACGGAGAATATGCAAAACAAGTGACAGAACTTCCAGAACTAATAAGCAATTACAGCAAGGTTGTAGCATACAAGTTACTATACAATGTCAATTGCTTTCCTAAATATTGGCAATGAACATGTGGAATTTGAAATTAAAAATACAGTTACTATTTACATTAGTACCTCTAAAAATGAATCACTTAGGTATAAACCTAACAAATATGTATAAGATATATATGAGGAACACTATAAAACTCTGATGAAGAAAATTAAAGAAGAGCTAAATAAATGGAGAGGTATCGCATGTTCATAGATAGGAAGACTCAATATTATAAAATGTCATTTTTTTCCAAGTTGGAGGACCAACTACCAAATTCAAGAATTACTGCAAGTCTAAAGCAATGAAGACAGTGTAGCATTGGTGAAAGGACAGACATACAGCTCAATGGAACAGAATAGAGAACCTAGAAATAGGCCCACATACATATAGTTAACTGATCTGGGACAAAGAAGGAAAGTTAATGAAAATGGAGAATAGATAGTCTTTTCAACTGAGGATGCTAAAACAACTGGACAGACATATATAAAAAATGAATGTAGGAACAAATCTTACACATACCCTTCATAAAAATTAACTCAAATGGATCACGGACTTAAATGTAAAATTAAAAAAAATTGTAACCTAGAGGAAAACCTAAATAACCCTCAGTGAGGTGAGGCCTTTGTAGATAAAGCACCAAGGGCAGGAGCCCTGAAGAAAGAATAAGCTGGTCTTCATTGAAATTAGAAACTCCTCTGTGAAAGATAATGCCAAGAGAATGAGAAGGTAACCACAGACCGGGAGAAATATCTGCAAAAGATGCATCTGACATAGGACTGTTATACAAACAGTTCAAAGAGCATATGCAACATGGGTAAAGGGAATACAAAACACAAAGAGCTCTTGAAATTCAACAACAACAAAATAAACCTAATTAAAAAATGGGCCAATGATCTGGACACCTCACCAAAGATGACAGATGGCTAATAAGCATACGAAAAGGTCCTCAGCATCATATGTCATTAAGGAATTGGAAATAAAATAACAATGAGATATTACTGCACACCTATTAAAATGGCTAACCCACTCCCCCTAAAAAAACAAACAAAGCTCAGAACATCAAATACTTGTGAGTATGTGAAGCATCTGGAGCTCTCATTCCTTGGTGGGGAAATGCAAAATGGTACAGCCACTTTGGATGATTGTTTGGCAGTCTCTTACAAAACTAAACATACTTTTACTACATAATCCAGCAATCATATTCTTTGGTATACACCCAAATATACTGAAAACTTATGTTCACACAAAAACCTGCACACAGGTATTTTTAGCAGCATTATTCATAACTGCCAATACTTGGAAGCAACCGAGATGTCCTTCAGTAGATGAACAGAGAAATTGTACTGCATCCAATTGGAATATTATTAGTGTTACAAATAAATTAGCTACCCAGACATAAAATGACACTGACTAATCTTAAATGCATATTACTAAGTGAAATAAGTCAATCTTGAAAGCCTACATACTATATGATTCCTACCATATGACTTTCTGAAAAAGACAATACTGTAGGGACAGTAAAAGTATCAGTGGTTGCCGGGGCTAATGGGGGAAGGAGGGATGATGAATAGATGAGGCATAGAGGATTTTTAGGGCAGTGAAACTACTTTGTATGATACTATAGTGGTGGACACACATCACTATATAGTTTTCATAACCAAAGAATGCATCAGAATGTCTGAAACCCAAAACAAACACTGGTGTAGAAGTGTGGACTTTGTGTGATGATATTGTGTTGCTGTAGGTTCATTAAAATAAACGCATCCCCCTGGTGCAGGATGTTGGTAGCTGGGGCGGCCGTGCCCAGGTGGAGGAGGATGGGAAACCTCTGTGCCTTCAGCTCAACTTCAGTGTGAGCCTGAAAATGCTCCACAATCGAGTTTATTCTTTTTTTTTAAGAGGAAAGAAAGGCTACTACAACTGCAATATTAATATATTTTGTAAACATCATGCTAAATAAAAGAAGCTCTTCACAGAATACCACACACAGTGTGTGATTCCATTTACGCAATGCTCAGAACACACAAATCCCTAAGACAGAAAATAGGTTAATCATGGGCTAGAGGTGAGGGAGTGGGTGGTGGGGGGACAAGGAGTGACTGCTAACTGAGTTTTTATTTTGAGGGGATGAGAAAATGTTCTAAACTTAGATTGTGGGATAGAGCGAAGCCATTAAACTGTACACTTTTTAATGGATGAGTTTTATGTCATGTGTGTATACCTCTTTAAGGATGTTTAAACAAAAAATATAAGAAGATTCATATTACAGTACTACACATTTCCAGTTGATGATAAGGACCTTTTCAGGTTAACTTTCCACATCTTTAACTCTTTACATCACAGTCAGTGAGAAATAAAATGTCAGTATATCAAATAAAAGATAGTGTGACAACATTGGAACAGTATGTGTATTCAAAACTAGGGAATTTATCATCAGAGATCAGACTCTGCTTTCTAAAGCACTACTATGAAATTAAAATGACAATCTCTGATTCAGTTCAGGATTATTCAAACATGACGCTGACAACAGACAGACTCTGGAGAACTTATCAGGGGTCACAGAAGTTGAGACAGCTCCATAGTGAGTACCATGTTATTGTCTTAAATTACCTCTCATACCTCATGTGTGTTTTCCATGAAATTTAATCATTTCATTTCAGGAACAATAACAAACTTCAAATTTAATTTTAACTCCTTGAATATTCTCATGATGTAATATTATGCAGCCATGATTTTTATAAACAAAAATTTCTCTTTTATTTTTTTGAATTCAAATCTACAGGGAAATGCACAGATATTAATTGTACAATGTAATGAGCTTTGATAAATGTATACCCAGGTAATGAACACTTCAGTGAAAATATAAAGTATTTCTATCACCACAGAAAGTTTTCTCATACCAATCCCTCCCCAGCCCCGCTATGTTCTGATTTCTATCACCACAGATTAGTTTTGGCTGTTCTTGAATTTCTCATGATTAAATTATCAATGGTATAATATGTAGTCATTTGTTTCTGGTTTCTTTGTTCAACATAATGTTTATAAGTATCTTAGTTGGCTTAGATTGCCATAACAAAATATCTTAAGACTGGATGGCTTACTAGAAAATCCAAGATCAAGGTGTCAGCAGGGTCAATGTCTGCTGAGAGCTCTCTCTTTGGGTTGTAGATGGCCACCTTCTCACTGTATCCTCACATGGCCTTTTCTGAGTGCGTATACATGGGAGAGGGGGAAGGAGAAGAGAGGGGGAGGGGGCAGGGGATGGGGAGAGAGAGGGAGAGGGAGAGGCGGATCTCTCTTCTTCTTATAAGGCCACAAGTACTACCAGATTAGTATTGGTACTTCCATATTAGGAACCCACCCTTACACTAACTCATTGGTGCTCAAAATTGTTTTATCTTGACATCCCACACATTTAGTGATTTCTCTAATGTGTACTAACTCCACACCAAGTTACTTTGGCACTATGCTGACCTTATGCAACTTTAATAATTATGCCTGAAAGTCCTATCTCCAAATACTATCACATTAGGAGTTATGGCATCAACATATGAATTGGTGCAGGTGAGGGGACAGTTTCATACATAGCAATGAGATTAATCCAGATCACATGTATCTACTTATTTTTATTGTTTAACAGTGTTCCATTGTGCAAATATATCACAATTTATTTATACATTCTCCATGTGATTATAATTTTTATTGTTTTCTGTTTGGGTTATTCAGAGTAAAACTGCTTTCATATACAAAATATTTGAGGATACATGCTTTATTTCTCTTGGGAAAATATCCTAAGCCACAGTGAAGGTATATATTGAATTTTATAGAGAGAGATTGCAAAACTTTTCATTCTTATGAGCAACATTTGACATACAGAGCTATGCCATATTCTTGGTAATATTGTGTGTTGAGAGTCTTTAATTTTGGCCATTCTAGTTGGTTGGAAGTGGTCTTTCAATGTTTTATTCTGCATTTCCCTGACAGCTAATGATGTAGGACACTGTTCATGTGCGTATTTACCACCTGTTTATCTCCTTCCATGAAACGCCTATTGAAAGCTTTGCCCATTTTTATTAAGTAATTTGTGCTTTAAAAAACTGATCTGTAGGGGCCCTATATACATTCTAGATACAAATCCTTTGTCCGATGTATTGTCTGTATTTTCTCTCTGCCAGTGGCATGTTTCTACATTTAAAAATTTTTCTTCTTACTTTCTTTTTATTTTTGAGAAGTTTGTCATTTTAATGAGGTTTAGTTTATCAATTTTTTCTTTTATCATCAGTTACCTTATCTCTAAGAAATCTTTGTCTGCCTCTAGGTTGCATCTATAATTCATTTAAAAATAATTTTTGTTATGGTATGATTTCTTTACATCTATCTAATTGTTCCCATACCAATGCTTGAAAACATTTTTTTTTCTACATCAGATTGCCTGATGCCTTTTTGAAAACTAATTGACCAGATCTATTTCTAAACTTTAAACTACTTCATTGATTTGTTTGTCAAGTTTCATGTCAATAACACATTGTCTTGATTATTGTAGCCTCAGATAAGTCCTGGAATCAGATACATTGATTCTGCAGATACTGTTCTTTTCCAAGGTTGTAACTATTCTCAAAGTGCAAGTCTGCTGGCAACTTACATATATCAGCTTCTGCTTACTTGAAATTGTTTCATTTTGTGAGCCTGACATTTTCTGAACTTGTATTGTAAGCTTATATGTTTCATCAAATTTGAAAAAAACAAAACTGAACACTATTTTTAAATCTTTTTCCTTCCCTTCTCTTTCTTGAATCCTAATGAAATATTTTATCATTTTATATTGCCCTACTGTTCACTGAAGCTCTTTTCATTTTGTTTTACTTTTTTTTAAATCTTCGCCTAAGGACATACCCATTAATTTTTTAGAGAGAGGAGAAGGGAGGGAGAGAGAGAGGGAGAGAAACATCGATGTGAGAGAAAAACATCGATTTGGCTGCCTCATGAATGTGCCCTGACTTGGGACAGAATCCACATCCTAGGCAGGTGCCCTGACAACTCACAACTCCAAAGTTACCTCGGCCGGCCCTTGTGTGTCACATGGCTTAACAGGAGGAAATATTCACTACTTGACATGTAAAATACATTTTCATACATCTGCATGAAGTTCTAGTTTCTCCATTATACCAATTCAATTAGTGAACATTTAAAAATATATGTGCCAGTTTTCTATAATGTTTAATTGTGATCATTAATTACCAGTGTAGCTATTGAAAATTTTGAGAATATCTTATATTTGAAAATGAGGTCTGTTTAGATGGAGGTGATCTGGAAGATAACTTATTCGGTATGTTCTAGACTTAAAGCACTAACTCATTGGTGCTCAAAATTGTTTTATCTTGACATCCCACACATTTAGTGATTTCTCTAATGTGTACTAACTCCACATCAAGTTACTTTGGCACTATGCTGAATGAATTTCTAAACAGAATTTAAAGCAATCTTATGGACAATTTAAGCATTCATAAATTTAATTTTGGAAGTCCTCATGCTTTTTAAAAGAATCTTTTCTACAAAGAATCTTCATCTTAAAGTGACCACTTTTCTATTGTCTTGATATTCCCAATGGTCCATACTCAAAGGAAACAAAGTGTGTAGGCATGTTCCCACGAGCTTTAGTCTCTACCACACACTTCAGGTCATTCAAACACAGGTACATGGACGATTCAAGCCCCCTCCCACATACACACACACATAAAAGAGTGACGGCACCCGTTTCTCATCAGGTGAAGTGCGTGTTCTTATTTTGCAAATATGAGTGTTTTCTACTTTAAGAAGTCTCCAGTTAAAAAAAGGAAAAGCAGAACAGAGAGTGAATGTTTACTTTCAAAATGCAAAAGAAAATTTGCCAAAGGGTCATCTTAATAAAAGTCCCTCTAGAAAATTAAGTAAATTTATATTTTAAAGAATTTGGTAAGATACTGAGGTTTTAGAAACTTGATTACTATATTCTGTAAAGAATACAAGTATAGTAATACCTGCTATTAATTATTAAATTTAAAACAAATATATATTTGGAATCATCTTATGTGTTTTGGTAATATAACCTTAGTTTTAATTTTTACATGTCTCTGACCTAAGACTGGAAAGTATAAAGCATGACTAATCCTGTTTTTGTTCTTTTTTATCATCTCTAGAGTGTGATTTTTTAGTACTAGCCTCATCACCAATTCTATGAAATCATAAAAAACTTTTTAAAGTAATATCCCATGAAAAATGTCTAAGAAAAGTAGTTGTGTCTTTTGTGTTATACTTTAAGTAAGTATAAATTATATAAAGAATAATCAAACATATAATTGCAATTAGCATTTCATCAAAAATAAGAGAAAAAATGCATGTCATATAATGAAAATGGGCTCATTTACAAGGTGAAATCTTTGAAAATAATGAAGTCGCCCAAATTTTCTGTAAAAATTAATGAAATAAAATACATATTTTTATATCTTGTACCATTGTAACTTGTCTTTCCATTTTTGAAAAGTTATTTTAATAACAAAATCATAAAGATTCTTTACAATGTTTATTCATTGTGGTCATTAGTTTCTAGCTCAATCACTAAAAAAACCATCTGGGAGTATCTCATATGTGAAAGTTGAGAGTCACTTAGTTTAAGGTGACATGCAGATATTCTACTCAATACCTTCTGTAGTTACAGCACCAGTTTCGTACATGCTTAAAATTGTTATATCTTACATTCTACAATTTGGATATTTTATTCAATATAGATTAATTCCATATTAAGTTACTTTTCTACTATGAATTTATAAGTAGTATTTAAAGCAATCTTTCATAAAATATTTAATTTCTGTAAAAAATTTTAGATGCCGTACCATAATTTTTCCACATGCCCAATACATTTAGAGAATAAATCCACACAGATGCAACTAAACAACTGTGAAGAATTAAATATGAGCACATATTAACAATGCTAGATTTCTAATAAACAAAACAAGGATCAGTAGTTTTATTGACTTTTACTATTTCCACTAAAAGCGATTTTCCCCCTTTAATCAACCAGTTTCACTGAGAAATAATCCTTTGTTATATTAACATAAACTTACTTATTTATCACTTCCAAAAGCTTACAGAGAGCTTCACATGCATAATAAATAAAATTTTCAGCATGTTAAATCATGGTATAGATAACAATGATGATTTAAAGTCTTAAAACACATAAGCTATAGCTAACCCATTCTATAAAATGCGATAGATTCAAAAAGGTATTTTACATACCAGATGCCTCTGTCTCATTTTACACTGATTCTATGTACTACAGTTCGATTTCACGTTTTCAAGAGCTTAGCATTTGTATTTTCTTCAAATAAGTACAACCACATGTTTCTTTAGAAGCAGAGTTTCAAAAACATTGTCTTAAAATTTTATAATGATAAAATGATGAAAAACCAATATTAAAAGGACTATGAGGGTAGATTTTTCTAGTTTCTAAATAGATTTAGGAGCATTGTACCAATGATGCAATTGAAATCCAATGGAATATTAAGAGAGTATATGGCTATTCAAGATGTCAGGTCTCAAAAGCTGATGACTTTTATACTATGTGCATACCTGGCATGTTAAACTGTTATTATATCATGACTGAAAATATTCCAAACTCTCGTGTGCACTGAAATTATTCATGCACTGTACATCTCTTTGGTCTCATATAAAATATGAGCCACTACCTTAGCGAAAGACATAAGTAACATTGCTAGGTAATATATTTACATACACTGGTTACTTTTGAAGAAAACTCTACATCTATATTTTAAATATGCATTTCTAGAATAATTAAATGACATTAATGGATAGCACATTTAGTCCAACACATTTCATACCCAAATGACATTTCTAACAGACAAACCATCTGGGCGAAATCATCTTCTGGATAAAATCTTCTGCTCTACCACATTTGTTCACTGAGACTCCTAGGCAACAGGGAAGGCTGTGTGTGGCATTATTTTAGGGGACAGCCCAGTGGACTTGGATCATCCCATGTTATCACAGGAAAACCTCATTCCCTAGAGAGCAGCATAGTGTACCACCAACTGTCTGTGCTGAGGTCTACAGAACAACACGGAGAAAGCCCAAACCTTTGCCTATCTCTCATGATTACATTAAATTTACTCAGACCATAGTCTAAAATGTCTAAATGAAAAAAAAAAAAATGAAGACCAGCTATCAGTTGCTCACATTAGCTGGTCTCCTACACCCGATCCTCTTGGGAGACCAGGAACTTGAGAAGACAGCAGTTGAGTGGACACCTGAGTCTCCCTAAGAAACCTGTGAGATATCACTGAAGTTCTATGGCTTCCTCTGCTCTGCCCAGGCTACCGGGAATCCCGAAGTGATTCTGAGCATGCCTGGATTTTTTCAGAAGATTCTTCCGGAAGGTATCGTTGCCTTCATGTTGACCATGAACAGTCATTAAAGGAAAGGAGAAAGGAGGATACCAGCACAACCCAATGTCAATTCGCTGTACTGACTGAAGCAGAGGAACGATTTACAGGCTCTGCCCTGGAGCACAGCTGCAAGAAAGTTCATCTCCACAGGAGCAAACCTGCAAGGGTAATGACCACACTCCCTCTGCTGAACGTACACTTGCTTGTCCTTCAGGAATCAGTTTCTTTAGGAAACATTCCCGGACGCTGTCTCCTGCTTCTACATTAGGGGTTATCCCTGTACACTGCTGTGAACTTAATCAGATTAGCATCTATATCAAATGCCACTGGAGTTATCTATTTTCATTTTTATCTTGAACACTAGAAGGTCAAGTTCCTGCAAACAGAGACCATGAGCATTTTATTTTTATGTCCCCAGGACTGAGGCAATGCCTAGCACACTGCAAGTGCTTAGTAATATTTGCTAAGCTGAACGATTAAAAATGATCTCACCACTGCAATTGGCACATCTGCCACACTAATGATTTGGAGGCGGGGAAGATAAGGTTTCTTAAGAAGCATCCAAGCTTAACTGCTCTTAAAGGAAAATAGAGAGGAGAGGCCAACAGCACAAAGAGAAAATGCCATGATGCAGTAGTCCCCCAGTGCTGGGGTAAACACAGTCATATCCAGAAAACCTCAGTGAGCCTGCCATCACTGACTAAGTAACTGCTCTGTGGGCCTGTGCTCAGAGACCAACATCATTTATTATAATGATAGTATTTTACTGTCATAAACACTTAAAACCAAAAAACATGATTTAAAAAATGTTTAATATACGTATATTTCTGGTACTCAATAGTCTATATGTTAAACTTATTTGAAGCTTTCAAATGACTATTTATTCTTTTACTAGTATATTGTTGCAAAGTATTTAAAGTTGCTCTAGTTATTTAGAATAAAATAACTGATATCACTGAAATAAAAACATTATTTTCTATGTGGATCACTTTCTCCAAAATAAAATTTCATTCTTCTTTTGGAAAAATGATTCTCCAAAGGGAAGTTCAGTTGTTAACAGTTACTATGAAAAGATTTTTGATGACACAAAAACATACATTTACTCAATCAACAGATATAAAAGGATTGCCTACATATACAACATTAGTAAGGTTTTTTTTATGAAAGTGATAGGCCTGTAAAAAAGTTGAAATCTTTACAAACTGCCCTGTCATTTATGGAAGATATAAACATTATTTACTTTTTACCTCTTTAAATTTTACTCTATTTTTATGAAAGATCCCTGAAATACCAGGGGAACACCTTAAGATGAGGGCTCAAATATATACTTTGGATACATTTTATAGACAAAAGATGTGGCCAAGGCAATTATAATCAGAGAATAAAGCAAGCAGACTCAAGTCTTTTTCACAATTGCACACACAATAAAGCTTGATTAAATAGTCAGAAGGCAAAGGGCTGCATATACAAAGCACAAAATACACTCTAACAGTTCACATGCTTAGGTCATTTCAACTTAGTTCTTAGATGGAACTTCATAAAAGTCTAATGTAAATAAAATGTGTGTTAAAACTCTTTCTTTTCCCTAAGACAAAACTATTTGAAACGTTTAAAATCTCTTAATCACTACACATTTTTACAATGCCAGAGAAGAAAAGAGAAATTATTAATTTTTAAAATTACCCAGCAATTCCATTGCATCATCTTCATTATCAATATCTTCTTCTGTTACAGAAGGGGTAGGGCTGTGAATAGACTCAAAAGAATCTTGAGAGAGCATTGCTGCCAGCAGCTTCTTGTGTTGCTGTTGCCGTTGTTTCAGTCCTTTGGTCTTGGGTTCCACCTTTAAGCTGAAGAAATATTTAAGTGTTAACTGTCAGTAATGATGGCATGATGCAGTAGCTATGGCGAGTAAAGAAAATCAACAAACATTTCATTCCATTATTTTGCTATATAAATTTATGGACATATTAGTAAAAATTTCCATGAGGATAATGAAAATATAGATCCTATCTACTTTCTCAGACATACTTTGATACCTCACTTCTCAAGTGGGTATAGAGCAAAAGTTTTTCATTTTAATAAAGTCCAGCTAATCAATTATTTCTTTCATAGACTGTGCCTTTGGTGTAGAATCTAAAAAGCCATTGCTGTACCCAAGGTCATATAGGTTTTCACCTACTATTTTCTAGCTTTACAGTTTTGCATTTTACATGTGGGCCTATGATCCATTTATAATTAAATTTTGTGGAGAATGTAAGATCTCTGTCTAGGTTCATTTTTTTTTTTTTAAACATGTGCATGTCCAGTTGTCCCAGAACCATGTGTTGAAAACACTGTCTTTGCTCCATTGGATTGCCTTGGCTCCTTTGTCAAAGAGTAGTTTACTATGTTTCTGGGCTCTCTATTCTGTTCCATTGTGCATTCTTTTGCTAATACGTACTGTCTTGATTACTACATATTTATAGTAAGTCTTGAAGTCAGGTAATATCAGTTCCTCAATCTTGTTCCTCTCTTTCAGTAATGTGTTCACTATTCTGGGTCTTGTGCCTCTCCACACAAACTTTAGAATCAGTTAGTTGATATCCACAAAACAATTTGCTACTACTGGGTCCATTCAACAATTTTTAATTCCTTTTTTCTGGTTTTTAGTTGAATAATTTTCACCTGGTTCTTTTTCATTATTCCTATTTGTTGATATTTTGTGTTCTCCTTTGTTTCAAGGGAGCTTGGAATTGCTTGTTGAAGCATTTTTATGATGGCTATGTTTTTTTAAAAAAAAACAGAATTAGTTAGTAGATTTAAGGGGAGAAATTCAAAATGAAACTCAAAGCTGTGAAGTAGGATGGCTGAGATTTGGGTGTCCCTGACCCTGTCAGAGAAAATTAGGAGATACATGTTCACTGAGGAAAGTCAGCCGCACGTTGTAATCTAACATCTGACGTAAGAATGGTGTCACTTTGTCTTCTGACTCTCTCTTAGGAAACACATTAATTTAAAATATTTGCCAGATAATTTCACCATTCATTCATCTTAATGTGGCATTAGTTGACTACTTTTTCTCATGTAAGGTGTGATTTTCCTGGTTCTTGATGTAACTGGTGATTTTTTATTGTAGTCTGAACAATTTGCTATTATTTTAGGAGTCTCTGGGGCCTGTTTATATCTTTTATTTTAGAAGGCAGCCACCTGGCCTACTTTTTGTAGCTTGTGGTTCCAATGAGAGTTTAACTTTCAGAGCTCCTGCAGAGCTCTTTCAGTCTGCCTGGCGTGTCTGGTGTTGCTGTGGTTCCCACTGTACCTGCTGGTGTTTCCTGAGGGGCAAAAGGAGCTTCTCAAGGTTGTGCATATGGTGCCTTAGGTAGTCGAAGGGAATTTGTGACAATGGGGACAAAAAGGGTCCTATGTCAAGCTTTGTTGTGGAAAGATCCCCTTTGGTGGCATCCTTTGTCAGCAAAGGGCACTGAAATGCCTGGTATCTTCAGTGAACAAGAGGAGTCTCGAGTTTGGCAGGAAAGGACAGCTTGTCTTCTGACCATTTATTGTGAGTGGGCCTCTCAGTCGATTCCCCGGTGAGTGCAAATAGGCTCTCCTGAGAGCTTGGAAGGACTGTGTTTGCTTAGGGGAGAAATGAACTTATCTGGGCCACCACCTCCTCTTGTTAGTTTGGTGTTGGGAAATGCCAGGCCTAGGCTGCCTTAGGCTGTTGGTGGGGGCATCCTAAATTGCCTGCCACTGTGTTCCTCCAGTTGTCAGATCCCTAACCATTCCCTCTTCCTCTTTACATTTTCACAGCATAAAAGTTACTTTGGTTGCCTTTTGTATTATTTCCAAGGTTTAGAGTTGTATTTAAGGGGAAGGAGCTGAGAGAGTCAGTACCATTTCTTCCAACACAGTGCTGACAGATGACTTGTTAATTACAAAGAGCAAATGATACCTTTACAATGAAGAAATCCAGCCAATTGGCCTTAACCAAGTCAACACACTCAGCATCACCAATCACGGGACAAACTGACATTATGAACCTCTAGATGGGGTAAAATGAGGAGGCACGCCATACCCCTATGTAGAATTCTTGCCTGAAATATTTAATTTGAATTTAATGATTAGGAAACAATCAGACATCTCCAGATTTGGAAACAATTGCCTGTAGTCTACCAGGATATTGATGTTATGAAAGAAAACAAAGGCAGAAGACTGTTGTACATCATAGGAGACTAAAGAGACTCGACAACTTAATGCCACACACAATCCTTTAGTGGATGCTGCATAAGAAAGAAACAAATAAGCAAATAAACAAAAATAAAACACAGAAATCCATAAAAGACCTTACTGGGAAAATTAGAGAAATTTGAATATAAACTCTGTATCAGATGATTTTTATGGTGTCATTGTCAAATGTTTTGGTATACTAATGATATTATGGTTGTATAATATATGCAACTATATTTGTATAATACATACCTTATTCTCAGGAAATGAATGTTAAAGAATTAAGGATTTAACACATTATAATACCTATAACTTATTTTCAGAAAAAAAAAAGAAATAGACTAAAATAGCATAATTTGATCTATTTGCAGAGATAGATAGAGCAAAGGCAGAATGTTAGTTAATGAATATGTATGGATGGCATGTAGATACTGATATTACTGCTCTTAAATTTTCTGTAGTTTGATACTTTTCAAAGTGAAAAGTTGAGGGAAAAATGAGAAAAATAATAATGAAGTCATATTCTTATCAACAATACCTATTTCAACTTTAACTTCCATCCTAACTTATGTTCCCAACTTAAACAGGAACTCTTGCAGTGATGAAAATAGGCATCCCTTTTACAATATTTGTCCTTATTTTAGTAACTATCAGTGTAATTCAAATTCAATTAAAGGAAATTATTTTATGCTTTAATAGGAGATATAACACAAATGTTCACTTGCAAACTGATGGATGTCAATTTGGCCCCAATTTCTTGCCATGGCATCTGTCTTCTGAGTAATTTTGTCTGTGCCTTTTAAGCTGAGAAATAATGTAACAATTTCAAAGTATTCCTTGACCAACCTTATTCACTGAGAAGTAAAGAAACAAAACAATTTTTAATTTGGATTTCTTTAATCATAATTTCAGCTCCATTCACTTTCAACTATGAGAAAAGATAACATACTGCTTTTAATGAGGAATGCCCGTGGACTGTGGAAGTGAAAACTGCACCATGAGAGAGAACACAGCACCCCGCCACCGGGCAGCAAAGGATGGGGAGAGATGGGCTTGGGGTGTTTCTAAGAGCACTTAGGGTTCTGGGTCCCCTCTTATCCAGATACTGAACCTAAATCTTCATGATAATGGGACTCTTAGAACCTCTCCATGAAGAAAAGCACCATAGCAAAGCACCTAAAGCTGCAGAATTTGAAGCAAAACAGCCCGGCTCTGCTACTTAACAGCTCTCCAGTCTGGGGCTAGTAATATAATCACTCCAGGACTTGGTTTCCTTATTGTTCGAATGAGGATAATAATAATGTTTCCATGAGTGTGAAATAGGTTAAGATACAGGAAACACATAAAGCATTCTCTAAAGTGGTAGGATCATTATATGTTTAAAGAACACAATGGGCAGCATTCTAAATATTCACATGTCTCTTCTTGAACAGTAACATCCCACATGGAAAGTACAGCATAGGGAATATAGTCAATAATATTGTAATAGCTATGTATGGTGCCAGGTGGTACTGGAAATACCAAGGGAATCACTTTTTAAAGTAAATGATTGTCTAGCCACTATGCTGTACACCTGAAACTAATACAAAGTAATATTGAATGTAAATTAAATTTAAATTTAAAAACATGAAAAGCAACCAAAAAAAGGCCTTGAGCCATATGAAAAAGAATAGCCAGTTAATATGTCAATGTTGTGTTAATACACTCTAGGTATCCAATTTGACTTGATTTAAAAGGGTCATTTTTAAGCCAAAATCAAATGGAAAGGGAGTTTAAAGGGGCCTCGATGCCCCTACCCTGATGAGCCTGCCCCTCCAGGTGCAGGCTTGCTCCTCCCCCATCGACAGGCCTGCATTCTGATCATTCCCCTCTTCCTCCCGATCCCGCTCTTCCCCGGTGACTGACCTTGCTCTAGCCTGTTTCACAAGCATCCAATTTGTCTGACCCCATATGCTTCCTTTGGTGGAAAACTGGATGAATCCTCTCTTGACCTGTATCCTAACCTTGTTTTAGTTCACCGCATGTAGGACCTAAACCCTTTCTCTTGACTGGAGTCAGAAATTAAAGGGTTCTCTTTGCACTGAGGCCCTGGTGGTTGAAGCAGTCATAAAGTTTCACACATAACTGCTGTGCTTTTTGATTTAGGCATGAGATCTCTGTCCTTTTTTACATGCTATCTACAAGGCACTGTGGGCATTGACCTGCAGAAATAAGACAGTTACTTCTCATTCTCTTCACTTCAAGTGAGTACTTTCAATCTAGGATTTTCATTTATTTTCTTGCTGATCTCACCCAGTATCTAGCCCATTAGCTTGTGTGAATGCTCAATAAGTAAATTTAAACCTCATTTTTAAAGCACACCAAATAAAATAATTAATTTAAGTGGATATATATGAGTCTTCCAACTTGAGAGACATGAAAATCCAGGGAAATAGAAAAACTGGTAGTGAAACAGAAGAAAGAAAAACATCAAAATGTGGAAGAAAAGGAACAAGCAGCAGGTTACAGACTGTAACTCCTATTCATCAGCCAACAATAACCAAGAGTATTTCATGAGGGGTGAACCAACTGTTTTCATTAGTCACATTAAAATACATGGTTTGGTCACGAAAATAATGCTGGGCTCTGAGACCTAACCTCTGATTAAGTCCTAAACGTTGCCTGCTGAATAAGAATCCATCTATGAGCCTATGAGTTCATATTTTGAACATATAAAATGACATCATCAACATTCTGATATAAGTGTATGATTTAGTTACATACTTTTTTTGGCTTTAAAGAGAAATTAGTCATAAAATATAATTTTTGTATGTTTTGGATATTTTTGAAGTTTCTTTTGTTTGATGCCTTTGGCAGACTGATGTTTGATTAATCAACACTCTTTGCACATAAAATTTACATGTTGGAGTATTCCTAAATTAAGAAGTTTGGTTTAATCTCTGCCATATGTGTTACATAGTTCTATCACACCCACATAGTCAAAATCTGACACTGTCAAGGTTCTTTGTTCTCAGACTTCTGTTTCATTCTGGTTTATCTCCTACCATACTACTTGAATTTATGGTTTATATTTTTATATTCACTTGTTTGTTGTTTGTCTCTTGATGCCAATAAGGGGAACTCTTAAATAAAAGAGGGAAACATTTCCAGCATTTGTTTACAGATACAGCAAAAACAATTATGAGTTTTAATGAAAAGGAAAACTTCGTAATGGGAATGATTTTGGCTTTCATTTAAACAATGTATATTTCTAAGTTGTGAGATTTTCTTTTTATTTCATGGCCTATTCACCTTCTAATAATAATGACCACTTAACTAATAAAGCCAGTTTACCTGACTATATTATTTATTGATATTGCTCTTGCTTTAATAATGCAGTTCAACTTAGAGACATTTCATTAGGGTTTTAAGCTTTGATGAGCCTATCTACAATTCACATTACAATTCAGCAAGTAATTCCAGGAACTCCATTACCCAGCTATTGCAAAGGCTAATTAAGATGGCTTAAAGTAGAATGATATAGTTTTATTAAACTTAATTTTTGTTTACCTAATATTACAAACATATGATTGTTTTTAATAGCTCTAAATGTGCAATGGACATATATGTTTTCCCCCTAAATGGCCAGCTAAGCCGAAGCAGTGCATGCCACTTGGCAGTGCCTGATGATCTCGGAAAACCTTCCATCATTCCTTAACATGTTTGCCTCTTGTGTGAATCCCTCTGTCTTCTGTAGCATGGCTGCTTTAATTCCTTTCCTAAACTGTCTTAATTTAGAACCACTCTGAGCATCTATGAAAGATGGGCAGAAAAATGTCGATATGCACATACACACAATAATTTGCACATAATTTCAAGGGATTCACAGATCTCTGGAGTCCACCCAGAGACCACAGAGGGGTCATGGCCTCCGTGTTAATAGCTTTCATCTTTTTTTAATAGTTTCTCCATATTGCCCTCATAATTGCCTTTGAACCAGCACTTATCCAGCATGCATACTAAAGTTCTTTACCTTTTTCATACAATGCTGTGTTGCTGAACCTAAAAGTTCAGATAAAGTATACCGTTAAAAAAATAAACAAACAAACAACAAACAAACAAAGAGCTTCTGGGGAAAAAAATTGTGGGTAAATTTCTACCCATAAGGCTCTTAAGGTTCACTATACCTTTTATTTAATCCTCTCTAATCTAAAGGTGAAAGGCCAATCTGCTGCATATGTATTATTCTGAATGAAAGGGAAAGTTGGCTATGTACCAAAAATTGAGTGTTGTAATAACAGCCATTCAAATGAGACATGAGCATCAAACAACAGGACAGAGAGATATAGGAAAAGGACAAAAAATTAAGATGGACATTAAACAATCCTTATAAATAAGCTCCATTTAGCAGATGTCTGATGAAAGCCACCTCTGTGCCTCCTTCACTCATATAACAGACATCTGTTGACAAGGACGAAGTGCCAGTCCAAGTAGGGGAGTGAGAAATGGATGAAGTCATCTTTGAAAATTAGGTCTTTTCTTTCAGGAGGCTAGAGTATCATGTAGTTTGTGAATGTTTAGGACCATTAAGTTATAGCACGAGTTCATTACTATTTAAGGACAAATGCTAATACTATAGTTGCAAACTGTAGAGTCATTATAAAGTTATTCTTAACGCTTTTTTGAAGTTTTTAAATTGTTGTTAAATTACAGTTGTCCTACTTTCCCCCACTGCTCACCCTTGCTCTGCACACCCCCCACACTCGATCCTTCCCACCACTGTCAACCTGTTTTTATTCACCCACAACAAATCTAATGCTGTATGAATGCCTGGTATGAATTCAGAAATCCTGTTTCATATTAGAAGATGAGAGAGATATAGTTTCAAAATCCATAGTTTATTGTTATTCTTTATATTTTGTTCAGAGAAGCATGCACTCTTTCAGCTCTACAGGGGCATCTGCCAGGATTTTACCACTTTCTTCATTTCATAGGTAATACTTCAACTTACAATTTAAAGACAGAGAAAAATAAAACTGAAAACATTTTTAAGTATTTTAAACAAATATTTGAGAGATTTTTATGGATTGAGTTTTATGGGTAAGGAATGGAACTAGGATGGCAGAAAAGGTTCGCTTTAATGGGTATTCAGGAGGAAATGAGAGCTCACTGAAGCTAGGGAGAAAATAGAAACTCTCACATCGGCAGTGAATAGCTCCGATTATTATGATGGCTGAATGAAAGTCGACATTTCTCTATTTTACATTTATGAACTAAAGTTCTAGCAATGAATAAAGATAAAGGTCTAGTGAGTTTCATATGCCTGATAGTAAAAATAAAATTACTCTCATTGACAGGTGGAATTGATCTGGCATTTCACAAAAGAAGGTAAATGGATTTTAAAAAATGGTTTTATTCTCCTGCTCTAGGACACTCAAACTATTTAAATAATTTAAAAGTTATTTCTCATGGAAAAGGAGTCAATTTTTTACATTCTGAAGCACATTAATGAGTATTCTGAATTTCCTTCCCTCCAGACAAGTGATAAGTCAAAGTAAAAGAAAAAAAACCCTGAGAGCTATTGCATTGTAGGAAATACAATTTTCTCCTTGAGAAAGAATGGTGACTGCTTGCTGCTAAATCTGAGGTGGGATATTCAAAGTGACCGTAGCTACACTGTGCAGAGGAAGCTCTTCTCTGGTGCTCATCTAGCAGCTCTCTCAGAAAGTGTCCACCCGTCACATTCAGGTCATGAGTATTTGTATCCATTTTCTCCATCTCCTGCAGGCATGCTTCACATAATGCTTTCTCACTCCAACTTCCTCCAAGAAGATGTCATTGCTGTTTTAAATGTTACTTATTGCAACTGCTATTACAAAAGTGGCTATTCTACATAGACCTTTTTCTAATAAATATGATCTGAACATTCCCCTTTTATCAGCGCGTGGAAACAGGAAATCTCCCGTCACCATTTTGAGCATCGCAGGCCCAAGTAAAATGACACGTGGACTTTCAAATACACAAATTGTAATAGTTTCAAGCATTAAATAAAAGAAAATGTAAGTAATTATATGCAATCATAGCTATCAACTCTAAACTTAAATGGTTTTAACCAAGGTTTCTCTCTCTTCATATTCCACATTAACACTGGCTTGTATTGTCTTGTATACATTTAATAGTTTTCTTTTCCCTGTTGACTATATGTCTCTTTCACATCAGAAGTCCTCCCGTTTCCATTATTTTTAAATTAAATCTATTGGGCTGACATTGATTAATAAAATTACACAGGTTTTAGGTGTACACTTACATTACACACCACCTGCACATTGCATCGTGTGCTCACCTCCCAAAGATTCGTCTCCTTCCATCACCATGCATTTGACCCCCTTGACCCTCTTCAATCTCCCCCCACCCTCTTTACCTTTGGTAACCACCATACTGTGTCTGTGTCTATTAGTTTGTTGCTTTCAGTTTTATGTCCCTCATTCTGAGAGGGTAGTTTTTGAACTTGACCCCAAAGGCAAGAAAAGTATAAGCAAAAATAAATGAATGTGACTACACCAAACTAAAAAGCTTCTGCACTACAAAAAACAAAAACAAAAACAAAACAAAACACCATCAACCAAAGACAACCACCTGAAGGGGAGAAGACACTTGCAAGCTTATTTCCAATAAGGGGCTAAACATCCAAAATGCATAAGGAACTCATACAACTCAACAATAGCAAAACAAACGATCCAATTAAAAAGGGGCAGAGGACATGAACTGACACTTTTCCCAAGAAGACACACAGACGGCCAATGGATGCCTGAAAACATGCTCAGCGTCACTAACCATACAGGAAATGCGTATCAAAACCACAATTAGATACCACCTCACACCTGTTAGAATGGCTATCATCAATAAGTCAAGAAACAACAAATGTTGGAAAGGATGTAGAGAAAAAGGAACCCTCATTCACTGCTGGTGGCAATGTAAGCTGGCAGAGCCACTGTGGAAAACAGTATGGAGGTTCATCCAACAATTAAGAACAGAGCTACCCATACTACCTGGCAATATCTCTTCTGAGTATCTGACCAACAAATTTGAAAACATTTATTATAAAGATATATGTACCTCCAATTCTTAACAGTTAGCTATGCCCCACCCAACATTATAGGAAGTCTCAACTGACAGTTATAGCCTTGAAATTATTTCTCGGTTTGGGATTAGTAGCAAAGAAATGGTAATTTTCTCAGATGTAAAGAAAAAAATAACAACCAAAACCTAAAAGCAAATCAAGTGGCACTCTAACATTAAAGCAGAGAAATTAATGTTTATCTTGTGGGGAGTCAACATAATTTTCTATATAAAATTGCTAAGAGTTATTTCAACAAATCATGCAGTTGGATTTGTTTTGCCTTTACCTTGTAATGATTAATAATATTCAGAATCTTAGATGACATTTAATCTTACCTTCCTGCAGGGCTAGAGCTGCTGTCTTCACTTTCCCATTGTTCATTTTTACTTCTTGGAATTGGGGGCTGCAGCATTTCGGCCGCTAACGGATCAGCATCATTCTCTTCTCGACCAATCCATTCCCCAATCACACAGGGTCTCAGAAGAGAGGAGTTAAAGGCCATTGTTTCCTGAAGAGGAGAAAAGAATGTGCCGCCAGAGATTATTTACTCTGATCACTAGGACAACAAGGAAATAATTTGGCTAGAGTTTCAACTGCTTCCTCACATCAAAAGGTTCCCCTTTTTTCTTTCTGAATTAACTTAAAATTTCAGTTCTCTCCATCACCACTGGATCACTTACTCTATGTCGTTTGTGCTGATTCCTGAAGGCCACTGTCACAAAGGACCCAGGAGTGAAATCTTCTATTTCAACCTGGAAGCTGCACATGTGCTCTCAGGAAGGAGGTACAGGACGAAAGTTTGGGGTAGAAGGAAGAGTGTGTTGTGAGGCCCACGCAGTTAAAGAACTTGGTGTTGTTGGGAAATTTTAAGTAATTTTGCAGGAGGAAAGTGAAATGGGGTCAGGACATAAGGGAAAGAGGAGACGGAGCTGGAAGTTGCACTGCTTCCAATCGGGGGCATTTTGCACTTTTAGGATCCAGACAAGGTTCCAAGCAGGGCAATGTCACTGACAGGTATTCTATGCTAATTCAAAAAGGTCAATGTGATCTCCTTTCATATACTTGGATATGATGTGGCTCTTTAAGTGATATTTTCAATATTAGTTTTTTAATCATTTAAAATGATATGAGAATACTGAATACATGTAGTTACTAAGACTATCTTGGTAAGTGGAAAAAGCAGGTTAAAAAATAGTACCTATTTTATGATCTAATTTTGTTTAAAAATTCCTATGGATGTATATCCATCATTCATACATTAATCTATTAATTTATTCCTTGTCTTATATTTATTAATACCTACTATGTGTCAGATACTGCCTGATTTGTTGGAAGAAACAATTGTAAGACTAAATTTTAATAGTTTTATCTGAATACAGGAACCACAGGTTAATTTTAATTTATCTTCCTGGCACAGCCATGTCTTTTCAATATTCTATGATAAATATGCATTTGTCTTATAGTGAGAAAATATCTAATTTAAAATATCTTGATCTGAGGGGTACAGGCTTTGCTTAAATTATGTTTAGTTGTAATTTTTAGTATTACAAGAGTTTTGATCAATTCCTTAAAAATTCAGACCTGTTCTCTGAGACTTTACAATGCTCAGAAATAACATATGAATAAAAGAATACAACAAAAACATAGCATTACAACATATACAATGTAATATTAATTAATATACCAATACAACACCTTATGCAATATTTGAAATATGACTGGGACATATTTGACAGACATTTACCCAAGTGATAACAAGCAACAGAAAGTAGTTGTATATCTTAATATTGATTCCCAGCCCACAATGAAAAACGTAGCAAATATTTTACTAATAATGTTGACATAACTTAGCAACTAATCTGAATTCCTTCCATATTTATGATCCCAGAGTCAGAAAATCAAAGCACTATAATGGCTTACAGCTGTGAAGTCATACAATCAAATTAATGTTTTGTAATATCTAGAAGGGTGTATTCATCTGCCACAACTTAATATTATTTGAAGTATAAGAATTAAAATTAACAACAATATTGTTGAATTTTAAACCTGAATTTGCTTCTGCAAGCAAAGCAAGACAAAGACACGTTTTAGGATAAAAAAAAATCTATACATTCATTTACAGCTTTAGAATCCGTTTTGGCCTGTGTGTCTCTGAAATGTTACTTCTCTGAATTTCACTTTCTCCAAACGCAGAGTGGGATGATGGGAATTACAAGACCTACTGTGAAAGATGAATTACTATACTGGGGTAGCGCAATTAAACTATAGAATTCTGTACATGTGCTAGCAGATGACTTATTTAAGGATGTGGACTGATTTAAACCACTTTTCTATGTTTGAAATATCTAGGCAAAACACGGTAAACTGAACCTCAGGAATGGGCCAGCTGGGTAAGAATAGACACTTAGCTGTAAATATGAACAGAAAAATGGGGCAGAGAGAATTGATGAGGCAGGTTTAATTCAACATTTCTTTATGATAAAAAGTATATCATTTTAGTTTTTTAATTTGCATGTTTGATTCCTAGTAAATGTTTCTGCATATCAACTGTTGAAACTGAGTGACTTTTTATTGAGTCATGCCTTTGCCTTGGGCTGTGCAAACAGAATTCCTTATTCTCTGATGTTCGCCCTCAGGTTGTAGTTTCTAACGTGACTCTCTCTACCCTGTGGCTCTCCTCTGGAGGGTGCTCACTCCCAAGGGGGAGTGACTCAAAGATCCAACCAGACATTGCCTCCAGCTCCAAGTCCCATGCCCTGAAGTTTTATTTTATAGATAGCACATTTCAAAGGCTGGACAATTAATTCAATGTTATTATTCTCATTTGTGTCAGGGGGCAGAGCTGGGCTGAGAGATCTGTCTTACTACAGGCTCAACGTGGAAGAACCGGGCCAAAGAAACTGACCGTTGTGACAAGAGATAGGTTCTGACACCACGCACGAGAAAAAAGATGAGCAGTTTGACATGCAGCCGGTTTAACCGCAGCCGCGGCAGAAGCTCGGCGAGAAAGGGCCGATGCACGGAGCGATATGAGGACGTGCAAACGAGGGTGGGGGAGTCAGGTGGTGCGTGGTTTACAGATGAAGAAAAATGTGACTCTGCTATTTCTTTTTTTTCCTCTTTTCTTCTTTTTGTGACTCTACTATTTTTATTTTTTGGAATGCACAAAGCTTTAAAAAAAATATCTGCCCTTTAAAAAATATTGTATCTCTAAAGTTACGCGAATATAGTCTATTTACCTGTAATAAATTAAGATAACATATTTTTCTTTGGATGAATTGCTTATATTTGAGTAAGCTAAGTAACTATATTTCCACAAGTCTTTATGGAAGCATTTCAGTGAAGACAGCAGTTCTCAGCCCTCCATAGAGCACACCGTAGACATCAGGACATGGCAGAAAATGTTTTTAAGTGCACACTGAATAAAACATATTTTTGAAAATATTTTAAATGTATGGATACACAAATCATTTAAAGTTTCAGTGCTAAATAATGTAAATCCTAATTATTCCTTCAAAATGTATAAATTCACTTAAGACTAGAGGTCCCTAGATATTGAGGTTTTTAAGCAAGTATACTCAAATTTAATGAGAAAAGCATTTGCAGTAAAAAATTCTCCCAAAAGGAACAGATTTGCTCGGTATTTCCTATCAGCAGGAAACTCAACTGTCCGAGGAGTTACCTTAGATCTTTCCCCAAGCGGCCTACTCAGGGGCCAACCTACAGTGTGTTCAGCTTCTCTTACCCCTGGGTATCAGCACAACATTCGTTTACAGTCCATGTTATTTGAATGTTTTCTCCTCTTTATAAAGCAACATGTTTGTGCAAGGCTGAATCATGCCTGAAATTCCTTTGTTTCCTCCATAATAACTTGTAAACTCTGATTTCATAAAACAAGCACAAAAATTTATATTGATTAAATTAAAAATAATTCCAAGAATAAAAACAATGCCCATGTGGTGAATTATGAAGTATCTTTATGTCTAACTAAAAATCATGTAAATGATTCACGGGCAACACTGATTAAGCCATTTCAGAAGAAAGTCTGTAGATGATAATTGATTAGGAACAGTAAAATATTTCTTATAAGCCCTTAAATTTTGAGTAAATTATTTTAATTCTGCCAGTTCACTAAAGGAAAATTTTAGAAGACAATTACACATAAAGTGTCTGATTTAACAAAATACCCCATTAAATGTTTGAACTTGATAATTATCCTTAAACTAATCTACACACTGAACCTGAGTTAGCAAATAAAGAAACTTAGTGCAAACAGAGAGTTAACAGTTCTCTTCCAACTGACCCTTTTTTCCAGCTTTATTGAAATACCATTGACATATAACACAGTGTAAGTTTAAAGTTGTACAATATGATGTTTTCATATATGCAGATAATACAAAATGATGATCACAAGATGGCTAGTAACCATATCCATCACCTAACAAAATTACCTTATTTTTTGTGGTAAGAACTTTTAAGGTCACTATAGTCTCTTAGCAACTTTCAAGTATACAATGTATCAATAGTATTGTTAACTATAGTCCCCATGCTGTGCGTTAGATCCCAGAACTTGCTCACCTTATAACTGGGAGTTTGTACCCTTTGACCACTTACATTAATTTCCCCAGATTCCTACCCTCAGCAACCACCACTCTACTCTGCTACTGTGAGTTAGGTTATTTAGATTCCACGTATAAGTGAGATCATACAGCATTTGTCTTTCTCTGTCTGACATTCAACTTAGCACAATGACCTAAATGTACATCCATGTCATTACAAATGGTAGGGTTTCCTTGTTTTTACGGATGAGTGGTATTTGTGTGTGTGAAAACACCAAAGAAAAGCGAGGGAATAAAGGGTCAGTCCAGGAATATTTATTCCAGGTCTACCAAGTACTAGTTTTGAGACCTTGGAAAAAATCATGAAATTACTCTAGCCTTAGGGTCCTCATTCATAAAACAGAAAACGCGTAACCACTTCCTTGGACTGGGGCGAGAACTAAACTCAGTAACGTGAGGAAATGCCCAGCGTGCCTGCTAGCCCAAAGGGGGTCCGATACTACCCCTCCTCATCTCCTCGCTCTCTTCTCCACCCTTCCACCCAGGATCTAAAACATTTCACTCTTAAAATGGAAATGTTCATGCACATATAAAAATAGAAAGAACCACAGAATAAACCCCTTTGTCAATTATCAATGCACAGGTAAACTCCATCCTTGACTCAGCCTCCATCCCGTCCACACTCTCCCTTCCCTGCCCAGGTCATTTCGAAGCAGATCCCATTCACTGTATCATGTCATTTGTAAACTGCCCGACATGTAACTCTGAAAAGCGTGATTTTTATAGACAAACACAATAACTATCATACCCGATAATAAATTAATAATTCCTTGATGTCCACAAATCCCTAATGAGTTTTTAATTTCCCTGATTATCTCTGTTTGCGTACACAGGCTGGGCTCTAAGCAAGGCCCCATTCGTTCTGACTGATTAGCAATCTTTTCTATTTCCTTTAGTCTGCAGGTTTCCCTCCTCCGCCTCATCCTCCTCTCCTATAATTTTGTTGTTGCTGTTGTTATTCAAAAAACTCAAGTATTTTGTCCTGTGAGTTTCCCACAGTCTGGATTTTCCCCTTTGCATCCCTGCAATGTGGTTTGAAAGGTTCCTTTGCCCCTTGTAATTTCTGTAAATTAGTAGTTAGGCTTGGATGCAGTTTTGTCACTGTTGTTTTGTTTTTTGCAAATCGTGCTTCAGAGAGAATGAATAGAGTTTCATGTGGAGGCACATAACGTCCCATTGAGGCTTCTTGAGCAATGCTGGCAGCATTGATAAATATTCCTTAGGTCCATTAAATCAGGAATTGTCAAATGGTGATAGTCTCATTTTATAATTCCAGACTTATTTGTTGAAATATTTCTGTAAAGATAAGCTTCATGTCATCAAATATTGGATTACCATGAAGTATAATTTGTATAGAAAAGGCAGACTAAATGTTTGATTCTTTAACAGTTTTGAAAATAACAGCTCTGAGCCTATAATGTTGTCTAAAGATTATCAACTTATCTTGGATGAACACATAGATTTTAAAATATCAGATATAATTCAGTGTGGTACAGGTGTTAGTCATATTCATGTTCAAATTTTCTCACTCATTCCAGTGGGAGACTGTTTAAGTTGGGCTCCAGAGCTACTTGGCCACCCTCCTAGAGGTCTTGCGTGGTGTTCTTGCCTTCCCACATGACGAGCTAGCTCAGGCTGGGTGTGCGCCCTGTCTGCTCCAGACTGGAGCAGCCACTGTGCTCACGGACTCCGATTCCTTTTAGTGGAAAATATATTTGAAGACTAGAACCTGGACTAGGGGCCCTCATTGTTATTGAATTTGTGATAGTGGACACATCTAAGAAACAGATTTAAATATTTTAAATATTTCCTTTGACATAATTCAGACTTCCAGAAAAGCTGAAAAACAAAAACAACCAAACTCTTATATACCCTTCACCTAGATTGACCAGTAGTTAACGTGATGATGTCAACATTGTTGGTTGACATTTTCTTTATCATTTTCTCCTTCTCTAATACATGATTAAATTCTTCCTAGAACCATATGAAGGTAAGTTGCATATGTGTTGTTTTATCTCTAAACACTTCCTACAAAGTATATTTCCTACAAAGAAGGGCATCATCTCCTACACCCATAGTACAAGTCTCAAAACAAAAAAAGTTAACATTGATAAAAGACTAATATACCAACCTTGTTTAAATTTCCCCAATTATAATTTTTTATCTCCTTTAAATGTGGAACAACCTTCAATCTTTGAAATTTATGACTTTCATGTTTTTCTAAAAAGAAGGGCCAGTTATTTTTTAGGCAGACCCACACCCAGTGTTTTTGGACTGTTCTCCTTAGGGTTACATTCAAATCACGCACATTGATGGAAATAACACAGGTGTGATGCATTCTTTCATATCAAAAGCCACATGATGTCGTTTCTGCCCTATCACAAGTGACATTAACCTCGATTACCTGGTTAAGGAAGAGTCTTCCAGGATTCTCCATTGCAAAGTTACCGTGTTTCTCTTGCTAATTAGTGTGTTCTGGGAAGTAACTTTGTGATTATGTATATAACCTGTACTTCATCAAAGTTTCACCCACTAATATTAACATCCTTTGCTGACCCTCACCTATATCACTTACTATGATAGTTGCCAATTTGTGATTTTCTAATCTCACTAAATATTCTAATTTTGACAAATTCTTATTTGTTGGCACTATACTCTGACAAAGAGCTTTCTCTTCACCCCTGTTCATGTATGCATGTGTTGGGATATATCAGTATGGATTCATGGATTATGTTTTATTCAAGGAACTATAACACATTACTATCATTTAGTTTTAGGTTTTACTGTTCTCAGTAGGAGCTCCTACAAGCAGGCTCTGGTGTTCTTTGGACATGTTCCATCATTCTTTAGTTGTATCTTTATCCTCTGGCGCTGAAAGATGCATCACACTCAAGCTGTACCAAGCTGCAGCCCCGGATTTGGCCTGTTCCCCAAAAGCCTTCACTCCTTTTAACAGAGAACAATATTTAGAAAATACTATTGGGCTCTAATTGTGCTTGCTGCCTGTAGAGAGCTATTTTATTTTTTCAAATGAGAAATGTTGTAATTTGTTATTGATACTATCAAAACAGGATTATCTAATTTTTACGTAAATTTATCTTACATGTATTTTTTTTTCACTTATGTGAAAAATTCTGATTCTTAAGGACGCCAACATAATTACCTCTTTGCTATATCACGCAAAGCACACACAACAGTCTTTAACAGTATCATCAGCACTGCCATTAAAACCACAACGAGTAAAAGCAGTCCAAGAGCGGGCTGCTGCTCCCTCTGTCCTTAGGGCACATCCCAGCAGACAGCCTTCAAATCACGCTGTTCACAATGACTTAGCATGATTCTCTCAGCGTGTTTACTTCAGAAATACAGTTGTGCTTATTCGTTTCATTTTCCTTTCAGTTATTACAAGTTACTCTTTTAAGACTTAACTTTGTTTTAAAATTATATATAAAATATTCAAAGGATTCCAAAGTCAAATATTTGAATCCAAGAAGTCAAGTTTCTATTCCTGTCCTCTACTCTCTATACCTTCCTTTCTCCCTTACGTAACTTAAAAAAAAATGTTTCTGTGTGTTACAGTATAGGTGTTGCTACTATTGTTTTAACTTTAATATTTGCAAATCTGGATCTACATTTCATTGTACTCAGTTAAGTAGTACACTATAAACATATTTTTTCTTTTCTTGCCTTTTTCATTGAACAATATATTTTTAGGATCCCTCTGGAGTCTCTTTTGGGTGGGTGAGCTATAATTTATTCAGTACCCTTTTAATAAGCACCCATTTATTTAATCTTTTCGATTCAAATGTATGGTGACATGCATACATCTTTTCCTACTTTTGCCAGTGTGTCCTTGGAATATACTCAGAGAAGCAGGATTATACGGTCAAATAGTAATTTTAATAGTAAAGTAATTAAGTAATTAAGAAATCAAGTAATTGCACTTAATTTCAGAGATATTAAAATTTTCTCTCCACAGTCTTTGCACCATTCTGCATTCCAACCAGCAGACTGGCCAACAGTGTATCTTAACAAACTTTGGGTTTTTTTTAATGTAGTAGGTGAGCCACAGTATTTAATTTGTGTTTCTCTTATTTTGAACAAGGCTGAGCATCTTTCAGAGAAGCATTTTGCTTTTTGTTTTCTGCAAACAATGGCTCACATGCTTATTTCAGTGGACTATAGGTCTTCCGTGCCCTATTTTTAGAAGTGCCCTATCATTAGAGTTGCTGAGCAAACCACAAATCTCTTTCCTTGACAGCCATTTTCCAAAGTTCACTAAAACAAAGCATGGACAACAAACTTACTTACTGGCTGGCGTCCTTAATACTAGAACAGCCACCTGGTATAAATCAAACATACAATGAACACAGCACATAAAGCAGTTTAATAGATTTTCCTCTGCTGGCAAAAATATCATGTAATACACATGTAGGTCACATGTGAGGCACATGTGGGCAGGCAAGAGGCTCTGCAACACAGAAGCAAGACAAAAGGATCCTAATGACTTCAGTATGTCCCAGTGGGTATAAGAAATCCATTCTCCAAATACTGAGCCACCCCCCCCAAAAAAAAAATCCAGATAGTTTGCTTGGGAAGAAATTAATACAAATGGAAAGTGAATGGCAAAACAAAGCTATCAGTGAAAAAAACCACCTTACTCTGAAGGTGTTAAGATTTCAGCCCTACATTGGAATACTTAGCAAGATGGCACATCATGTCCGCCCCAGAGTTAAATGCTACACATTTAGCCAGTCTGAAATAATACCAAATAGGCTCTCTTTGAGACTCTTAGCTTTTTAGTGAGGCAAGATAACAAAAGTGGTTAAGAAAATGGGTTCTGGAGTTAAATTTACACTCAAAACTGAGTTCTCGGTATATCACCTACACCTGCAAGTTTGCACAACTTTCCACACCTGTGGGCGTCCACTGTCCTCTGTGTGAAGTGGAGACTATAAGACCTTCTGCACAGGACTGTTGTGACGCTAGTGAGAAAGTGTGCTCAAAGCACGTGGCACAGTGCCTGCCACACTACACACACATCTATCTTTGCCTGCCCTGGGGCCTTTCCCGTGGTCTCATGTACATCCAACTCCACACTGAAAGGCTGAGCATGAACACTACCTGACTCGCTTCCAAGGTTACCATCATAGAAGAACAAGTTAGAGCTCTGGATATAATAACATGGCCCGCAGGAAATATCTTGACAGTGAGAAAAAGGGTAAAAGGCCGTGAAAGGTAGAACTGAATTAGAGAAATGAAATTGTTTTAGTTCCAGCCAGTTATTTACTCAACACTTACTGAAGGCTTAGTGCAGGCTTAGTAGGCACTGTGAACTGAGAGTTTCTGGTAAAATAGCAGTCATTAATTGAGTGATTACCCTGCACCAGGCACTGTCCCAGGAAACTGGTTGGTATAACCCACTGGGGAGAACAAGAACTCTGGAGTATCGACTGTCTGTCTGGGTGTGAGTTCCAGTTCCTCCATTTACTGTGGGAAAGGGGAACTTAGGAAACTGTGAGCTCTATTTTTGCACCCATCACACTGGTGAAAATGGCACCTAGACCATATACACAGTACCAAGGTGAGGAGCACACGCTCTGCAGTGCATTTGCCTGCACCCGTGTTCCGCTGGTACCTTCTCGTTGTATATCCTCTAGTAAGCTTATTAACCTCCCTGGAACAGCACAGTCTGCAGAGTTGTTTAGAAGACACATAGACCATCTGTCAGTCTAAATACTGTAAGCCGTATCTTTTACTTAAGCCAGAACATCACAGAGCCCTGTCCCATTACTCACGGTTCTGAACAATTCTCACTGAACTGTACCTTACACCCCCATGGCTATTCTGTAACTTCCTATTTGTACTCCTTAGTCACCTCAACTCTTCACCCTTTCCCCTGCACTGCCCTTCCATCTGGCAACTGCTAAAACCTTCTCTGTGTCATAATTATTTTGCTGTTCTTGTTTGTTTGCTTTGTTTTATAGAGTCAATTGTTGATAGGTATGTATTTATTGCCATTTTATTGTTCATAGTTTTGCTCTTCTTCTTTGTCTTAAGTCCCTTTAACGTTTCATATAATAATGGTTTGCTGATGATGAACTTCTTTAGTCTTTCTCTTATCTTTTTAAGACTAAATAATACTGCATTGGATCATCCCTTCACCCACTAATGCACACTGGGGTCGCTGCCACCTTTTGGCTACTGTGAGTAATGATGCAATGCACATGATGTGCACATATATCTTGGAGATTTTGCTTTCAGTTCTTTTGGATATATATCCAAAACTGGGAAAGTAGAATTGTTGGATCATCTGCTAATTTTAGTTTTAATGTTTTTGAGAACTGCCATACTGTTTTCCACAGTAACTTCACCATTTCACATTCCTACTAATAGTACGAAAAGCAATTTCTCTGCATCCCCACTGGTGCTTACCATTTTCTTGGTTTTTCTGTTTGTTTGTTTTTATATAGTAGCCATCCTGATGGGTATGAGTGGTATCTCACTGCAGTTTTGACTTACAGGTCTCTAAAGGTTAGTGATGTTGAGCATCTTTTCACATGTTTTTTGGCCATTTGTATATCATCTTTGGAGAAATGTCTATTCAAGTCCTTTGCTTACTTTTAATCAGGATATTTGCTTTGTTGTTGTTGAGTTGGGGTTCTTTATGTATTCTGAATATTAACCTCTTATTAGATATTTCTCATATTCCAAAAGTTGCCTTTTCACTCAATTGCATCATTTTGTTCATAGAAATATAAGAATATTTTTTAGGATATTATTGACACATTATACAGTACCTACTACATGAGGACAAATGGGAAATGTATTCCTTAGGATCCAGTAGCAGGAATATCTGGTTTTCTTGTAAACAACTGGTTTGCTGTGATCCTATGGGTGATGACAATGCCAAGTGACAAAGGCTCAGCCGACACTCAGCTGAAACAATGACGTCAAACTGCATTTTTGTGTGGTGGGTTCATATTTTTCCTCTGCCCTTTCAAATTGTTTTTCCAAATATTTCTTTAAATTCCTTTATATTTTGGATGTTTTTAGCAATCTGAAGTTATTTTTGATTGGGAAAGTAACTGATGTTATTTTTAATAGTTACTAAAAACATTACATTTCACGGAGAAGGGAGCTAAAGCTCAGCATCTATAAATAGCTTTCTGAAGCTACATAATTAGTAAACAGCAGGATCCATAATTCAACCAAGGCCTATCGGTGGGTTTTTCCAGAACACCAGGCTATTTCTTCAAGGAGTGAACAAAAAAATCTGACCATGACACAGGAGTGTCCTTTGTAACGTGGTTGCTATGTTTCCTAAGAGCGCACGGGAAGTGAGATCACTTTCTGCCAGAGTGATCAGGGGAGGCTGGAGCTGGAAGGATAGAAGAACTGTGTGTGTGGGGGGGGCGGTGGTGGAGGATAGATGACAATGAACAACAATGTGACAATACGTAAAAATATGGCCTGGAAGTACTGAATCTGGCTGCCTCACACTAGTCCTTGTTGAGTATAGCAAAGACTGTGATAAAGAAAAAGAGTGAAATAAAGCATAAGACATGGATTTCAGTGGAGACTGTTGATTCTAGTCTTAAGAAATTTGAACTTAATTTGGTAGGTATCAGTGAGTGACAGAAAAATTTTCAGCAAGATTTGGTTTAAGAAAGACTCCTCCAGTGAAGGTCTTAAGTAGGGTTCTCTAGAGCCAGAGACTGAGAAACTAATTTACTGGGGGTGAGTGTCTCTTAAGTGAAATCTGTGAAAGAATGAAGGAATCAGGAGAAATGGGAAGAAGCGGGGCAAAGATAAGGTCCATCTAAAGTCTACTCTCAGTCTGATCCCCTAAGAAAGCTCTGGAATATGAATGACAACTCAGAGTCTTATTTCCTTCAATCCCTGGCTGAGGCCAATCCAGGCATTCCTGGGCAGAACACCTCCCACTGGGTCAAATCCACCCTCAGGTGATGGATGAGCCCACAAGCACCAACATGGACAGTTGGAGGATGGGTCACTCTGCCCTAGTAGGCACCAGCCATGTCTGCCATATGGCATTTTGAAGGACGAACTGGAATGGTAGGGGTCTAAAACATTATATGTAGATATGAAAGGTAATACCATCTAAATTTGTGTAATGGCTAATAGGATAATAATGGTTTTCCTGATATGTCTACATCCTGATACCCAAACCTGTGAATATCAAACATTTCATGGCAAACTTTGCATCATTAAGGCTAAATATGTTAAAAGGGGGAGGGAGAGTATCTGGATTAGCTGAAGGGCCTCAACCTAATTACGTGGTTCCATAGAAGTGTAATGCTTTCCCAGCCTGAAGACAGAGAGGAGACATTACTGGTTTTGAAGACGTAGAAAAGGGGCCGTGCACCAAGGAATGAGCCAGCCTTTAGAAGCCGGAAAAGGCAAAAATATCAAACCAAACCAAACCAAAACGGGTTTCCCTAAAATTCAGGAGGAAATGCAGCCTTATGACACCTGGGCTATAGCCCCAGAAAACTCATGGTGAACTTCTAAACTATACGATAATAAGTCATCTTGTTTTAATTTGTTACAGCAGTAATAAAAAACCGATACAGTGGCTAAACAGTAAGACATTGATAAAAGTCACACAATTTTTTAAAAAGGCTTAAAAACATAATCAGCCTTGTTTTATCTTTCCATTTGAGGTGGAGTTAACAATTCTTATCTTTTTCAGAATTCATAAACTAATTTTAAAGGCCACAGAAGAAATAATTTCAATAAAATGACAGTAACAGGTCAGTATATTATAAAGGTTAAGAAAAATATATCTTTAGTGGATACCCCAAATTGTTAATGAAAGATTCAAAGGAAGAATGTGAATTTATTTTTATTACTATATTAAAGACATAGGTGTCAGCTCACCACAAATTGTAAATCTTTCTGTTTAACTATTTTTTTTAGTACCTGCCTGAGACTCTTTTTCTTACTGAGGAAAATGCAAAATTGTGAGCCTTGTGGTCACCAGAGGGCGCCATGGGGCAGGCTGTTCCTCTCCTCCACTGCTGGTCCAGGAAGGTGAAGGATGCTGGCTGTGAGGCTGGACATCTGCCTTTCTCTGGCACTATCTGGTACTCTTGAAAATCAGATGTGAGAGTGGGAACAATTTTTTGTACTAACATAAATATTTTTATTAAAATTCAAAAGGTATATTCCTATTTGGAATACAAAAATGCTAAGTATTTTTATAAAAATTATATAACTATTACATTATAGATTATTATTTTAAAATATGATTATAGAATATGACTCCAATTTTGTTCAATACTTTCTACCACTTTCTTTCTATCTATCTAGCCACTAAGCCAAATTCAGCACATTTTCTGTTTAGAAAGATATTTGTATCAATGTTCCCCAAATACTGATGGCTATTTCTAGGTGCTTCTCCCTTTTCCAACTATATACGTCTCATGTCAAACTTTTTTTCACCTAAAACAACATATCACAACAGATTGATTGAAGAAGCAGATATGAAAATTCAGCAGTTTTCAATTAATCAAGACATTAAAGAGATTTTTAAAACTGTAAATAATGTAAATTTCTCACAAATTCCTTATTTTAGAAAATAAAATATTGTCTCATAAAAGCATTTTTGTTAATGTAGTGGCTTTGTCATTGCTTTTTAAAAATAAATGCATGTAAAATTTTTATGAGTTTTAATTCCTAATATGGTAAATATTAACACATATAATCTACATAAAGCTTTTTGGGATTTCTATAATTTTTAAGATTGTAAAGGAGCCCTGAGAATAAAAAAAAAGAAAGAGAACTTCTATCCCAATGACCCCTAAACATGCAACACCAAATCAAATCTTTCTCATGAGCCACAACTCATATGGACATGTTTGACAGACAGCTCAAAATAATCCAGGAGAGAACAACTTTCCAACCTGCCAAATCTGCTCTCTCACCCGTGTCTCTAATTTTGGCAAATGGCCACACTGCTCGCTGAGTTTCTCATCTCCTAAAACTAAGAATCTCCACTGACTGATCCCTTCGACACTCCCCGGCTCCAACCCGCAGCAAGTCCCACTGTTACTACTGCTAAAATATCCTCCTATTGTATCGCTTCTCACCACCATCATGACTATCACCCCACTGCAAGATTTTCTTGGCATCTTAAAATTAAAAAAAAAATCCATACTGAGTAAGGTTAAAAAGGGTAGTGACAGAAAAGAGTAAGATCATCAATCATCATCACCAAAATACAAGCAGAATCCAAATTTATGTAATAAATATTACTAGATTTTATTTTAATATTGTTTTTAATAATTACAGTGATTCCATTTTCTCTAACCAAACTCAAAATTCCTTAACTCTAAAGAATATGTGATATTTTTAATTTCATATAATAACTTTCATTTAAAAAATCTAAGCATACAACTTTAAAAGATTTAAAACATTAGCACCAAATAAACTGTATTTGAACATTTCATGTTTCAAAAACTTTTTCATTTA